>WAAG01075651.1:0-12108 GCA_013390105.1 Tichodroma muraria | reverse complement strand
GTTAATTTGAGGTTTGTTCCATATTTGTTGGTATCTCTCTAGGTATTACAGAAATGGGAAAAAGAGGGGGATAAAGGGCATGAATAGCGTGCTTGAGCTGTTGGAACTGTCTTCATACCTCACTAATAAGGTGTCAGGGGTACTTTTAAGTCTCATAAATGCAGTTCTTTTGTGTGATTCCTCTGCAGTTCAAAACATAGGCAGTCAGCAGAAATATTAGCAAACCCAAGTGCAAATGAGAAAAAATATACTGGAGTGTTTTCTCATTCTGTTTTGTTTCTCTAATGAGTTCAGTGCTCACAAAATATCATTCTCCTGGGCTGAGACTTTGCAAGCTGGTTCTGTAGCTGAACAGTAATGAAGTCTTGGAGGGAGTATGTCACAATGCATAATTTCTGATTTGAGTTGACATTTACCAGCAGTATTCTTATCTTCATTTTCTCAGCATTTTGTACTCTATGAATTTTACTCATTTCTCCTGTTTTTATAAACTGCATTTTAGTACACGTCATTGGATGTTTCCTTCCTTTTATCCTTTGTGTTGCGGTCCCCTCCATTTGACACAGAGTGGACTAAATATTAAGTTACATAAAACTTTGTGCATGTAGATACGATGACGGCAGCAAGCCTAATGGACTTTAGAGATCCTTGATCTTCTGACAAGCACTCCAGTGGCAATACAATCAAACCTAAAAATCCCTTGGGTCTATTTGTCCGTATCAGACAAAGTTGTATCTTAAATCTGATTCTGTGGAATCCCTGAGATGTGTAATTTTCTTCCCATGTACAGTTGTAGTTCACTTTATGGAATGTTATAATGTTATTGTCTCCGTCTCTGAGACGCACAAAGGCTGAATATCACAAGCTGTATATGAGAATAAGGTTTATGGGATCAAGTAAATTCCTCCCTGTTGCTTTTACTTTTTCTTTTCCTGCCATGTGACTTGCTATGCTACTCTGTGGCCTGTTGTCTGCAAGAGGAGTCAAGTTTAATCTTGAGCCAACATCTACCTGAATTTACAGCATTTACAGATGTGCTTATTGTACTGATTAAGATGTGAATAAGGATAGAATCTGTCTCTATACAAATTGTGTGTGCCAAAGATCCATTCTACTCTGTTTTGCCCTGTGCAAATATATTTGTGTTTAAGTGTTACATGCAGCAGATTTAGGAAACTGGCTGACCTTTCACTGGCAGCATGGAGTAGAGCCATGATTACCCTCTGCTCTCTTAGATCCCTTTTGATCCCTTTTGTCTCTTCGGTAAGAGCTAAAAACACATGGGGTAGCCTGTTTGAGTCCTTGATAAGTACAGGTCAAGAAGAAGACCTTAATTCCTCCCCAGTAATTTCATTTGGTTCCTGGGTTATAAAGATTTTGCACATTGTGCAGTGTCAGTAAAGCAAAATCAAGAAGTCTAGAAAACAGTCCATTTTAGAGAAGAAGGAGTTGGGTTTTTTTTAATCATGTAATTTTATGCCCTATCCAGGACCAGGAAAGCTCTTTCCCCAGAGTACTTTCTGTTCAGAGGCTCTCCCCTAGATGGTGCTTCCTAGATGGTAAGTACAACTCCCTTCTCCTGTGCCTAGCATGCTGCCTGCTTCTGGCATGCTTATGGAGGATAGTTCTGAGTGTATTACTAGAGAGGGGTAACTGTTCCTCCTTGTTGCACTGAGCAGGTAAAAAAGGAGCTGACTGCCCCCCCTTTCCCCTCTAAATAATGAAACAGGCCCTTCATCTAACAATTAAAATGTCTGCTGTAGCTTTTTCATCCCACAGAGAGGTGTTCCCCTGAGGCAGGTTAGAAGCTTGGTTTGTCAGTGTCTCTGCTGTCATGAGCAGACTTTATTGCATGCACTGCCTGGGCTCAGAGTGCAGCCAGTTGTGGCAATTCACAGCTGCTGGTAAGGCTGAGTTCTTCACCCTGGTTTCTCTGCAGGTGCTGTAGTCCTTAGGCACTACAGTGTTTAGGTGACAGAAAGGCACCTCCTTTCTTTGTAACTCTGCACTGGAGAGCTGCACTTGCATTTGACCCAGACTTTGTCAAAGCATATGACTTATCTGGGCTTTACATCAAGCTCCAGAGCACAGGAATTAGCAGCTGAAATGGATGGCATCTGCTTTTACAAAAGCTTCAGCGTGGGGAGACTTAAATTTTTAATGTTCAAAACAAAACAAAATTCTCCTTGGCAATTTCTAATCACCCTTCCTTGCCTCTCATGAGGGATGTTGATAAAAGCCATAGTGAGAATCTGTTTGGTTTTTGGAGAAAGCTGGATGGGTAGATGTGTTCAGTTTTTGTCTTTAGTATTTGATATTCCTGTGAAGTCCCAAAACCTACAATGCTACATCACTGTGCTCGTGTCAAAACTGCAGAGTGAATGAACATGATTTCACTCACCCAAATAAATGCAAAGCAGATACAAAAAAATCGCATCTGATGAAGTACATTTTAAATGATAAATACTTTTGGGGTTAGTAATAGGAATTATTTGGCAATGACAGTATTCATAATACGTGCTTTACTTAGTGAATCCCCCTATTTTCATGTGTTTTTCATGAGTAGCATAAATTTTCCTTGAACATATTGCTAATTCAGAGTCAATACCTGTGGCTGAGCATTTGATTTATGAAGAGCTCCTAAGCATATTATTGTTCTTTAGATTCAGAATTTGAATTAATTCCATCAGACCCATCAAATACAGTATATGCTTGTTATACTCATTGGAACAAAACAGCTTTATCTGCCACATATTTTAATGTAATCAATTCTTCTTATAGGACTGAAGTCCATTTTATACATTTAAAAATATTATTTCAAGTTAATTTTTTTCAGTGACTGCAGTTTCATTAAGCCTTATCTTTAAATTCAGCATTTAATGGGATAAGACTATCACGATCGTAGAATGTTAAGGGTTGGAAGGGACCTTAAAGATCATTGAGCCCAACCTCCCTGCCATGGGCAGGGACACTTCTCACTAGACATGGTCTTACTCAGCCTGACCTCGAATACCCAGGGTTGGGATATTCACAAATGCCCTAGGCAACCTGTTCAACTATCTCACTACTCTCACGGCAATTTCTTCCTAATATCCAGCCTAAATTTCCCCTTTTGTCAGTTTGTACCCTTTGCTCCTTGTCCTGTCACCGCAGTTGATGATGAAGAGTCCATCTTCAGCCTCTCTGGAGGCCTCTTTAGATGCTGGAAGGTTGCTTTGAGGTCTCCATGCAACCTTCTCTTCTCCAGGCTGAACAGCCCCAACTTTCGCAGTCTGTGTAAGGGAGGTGCTCCAGTCCCCTTATTGACTTCATGGCCCCCCTCTGGGCTTGCTCCGACAGTTCCAGGTCCTTCTGGTGTTGGGGGCAGCAGAACTCTACACAGCCCTCCAGGAAGGGTCTCTCAAGGGCGGAGCAGAGGCGGAGAATCCCTTCCCTTGATCGGCTGGCCACTTTCCTTTTCACTGAAGCCCAGGACATGGTTGGCTTCCTGGGCTAAAAGCTTCCCAGCTGGCTCATGCTGAGTTTTTCACTGGCAATCACCCCCAAGTCCTTCTCTGTAGGGCTGCAATCGCTTCTCCACCCAGCCTGTAGGTGTGCCTGGGATTGCCATGGCTCCTGTGTAGGACCTTGCACTTTGTTGAGCTCCGTGAGGTTTGCACTGGCCCACATCTCAAGCATGTCAAGGTCCCCCTGGCTGGTATCCCTTTCCTCCAGTGCAATCACTGCTCCAGCAAGGCTGGTGTGAGCAGGGGACTTGCCGAGGGCACGCTCTACCCCACTGTCCATGCCACTGACAAAGGTGTTGGTCAGGACACGCCACTCATATGGACATGAGGAACTAACTTATGCTCTTGTGGAACCACTGTGACCTCCCTGGCACAGGGATTGTTTATGAGCCAGTGATGTTAGTGCAGCCCTTCTTGTCCACGGAGTCCTGCTCAGATTATTCTCTGCTGTTGTTTCTCTGTCTTGCAGCTACTTCTGCTGATCGTTTTTATCGCATTGACAGATCTCAGGTAAATCCTTACTCGTTTTTTGTTTCTATATATTTATTTTTTTTAAGCTACGTCAAATGCAGCTTAAAATGAATTCTCAGCCATTCTTCCTGTGTACTGCAAACTGTTACTTATGATGTCTCATGAGAAGTACAGAAAAAAAACCTGTGCTATTTTTAAGTTGATCTAATTCACATTGTTTCACTGAAGTCTTGTATCTGCTGAACATCTGCCATTCTGTTTACTACCAGTCTAATGCAGATCAGAATTGTCTGAAATTATTTTTCTTATCAAGTCTTACTAGCGGCATCTGTGTGGCACCAATGTATTTGTATTTATCTTTTCACTGATGTTTTTAGGCACCAGAAGTCTTGATCCTGTGTGTGTGCGTGTGTGTGTGTGCCATGAAACAGCTATGGAAGTTAAGATGTTTTACAATTTGAGAATTATGAGCAGAGATGCATAAAATATTCACAAGGAACCCCAGAACAATGTATATCTCTGCTGGATTAAAACCTGTGGCATAGAACTGACAATCTGAATATATTTTCTAAAAGCCACAAAAAATTTTACAGGGCTTTTGGTGTTTCTGATTTGTAGCCAGAACAGGCCAATTTGTGGCTCAGCATTAAGTGCAAGTTGTTGATTTTACACTGTGGTTGTTCCGTATCTGGTCCCTCTCCCTGAGAACTGTGTAAGCTGTTTTTGAATCACATGAACATGTTACTGTTTCTTAGCAAAAGCAGCTGGTGCTTTAGCTAAAGCAGAAGGAGCTGTGACTTTAGTTCAGAGATCCCACCTTCAGTTTCTGCATGTAGACACCGTGGGACTTCTTTGCACACAGTCAAATAAATGGTTTGATATTGAAATCTAACATTGGGAAAACAGGGGTGAAGAAGATGCTGCTACAGATTAAACTGGGCAATTTGACTCTGGCTTATTCTGCATTTCTCTAACACTTGGCACTGTACTAATGGTCATTTTTAATGCCTACTCCTTCATCCTGTGATTCTGTGGGGAGAAAATTAATATTGTGTGTTGGTCCCAGCACACAAACAGTGGCAAATTTCCTGCCCATTTGCCTACATAGACAGACATAATCACACTCTGTTTTTTTTGAAAGACAGTATGCCTTCAGAGTCAATAACAAAAGTAAAGGATTGGGGAAGAGAGTTTTGGTAATGGAGATGTGAAAACAGAATGTACAAGTGATGGACATCTGGAAGAGTACCCCCAAACAATGAAAAAGGTTCTATCAACCGTCATCAAAGAAGAGACCTCAGGTGTTGGTCCTCATTTCAAAATGCAAACCTCAGCTTTATGGGTAGACCTCCAGGTTCCATCAGAATGGCATAGTCATCAAGTAACAGCCTTTCAAGTGTTGCTGTGAGTGTGCAGCTTGCTCGTGGGGATTCTTGTTTGGCTTGAAATCAATGACATATTAATTGATGACTTCTGTAGCATTGATTTTAATGTGTGTGCATGAGTACACACTTAAATATACAGAATCCCTTGAATATTCTTCAGAGAGCTTGACAAGCACTCGACTCATTCTAGGGCAGCTGGGTACTCTGAGAGATCAGTGATGCTGCAGGTTCATTATTTGTTGCTTGTGTCACTCCAACAGGAACATTTGCACTTTGTGACAGAAATTTCGCAGGACGAGATTTTTATTCTGGACCCAGAGATGGTAATGTCTCAGCAGGTGGGGACGCCACCAGGAATGCCTGATCTGGTAGTGGAGCAGGCAACTGGGTGAGTGCTGCTGGCATATGATTTTCAGCAGTTGTACTAGTGATGGGCATTGAGGTCCCCTTTTCTGGAGGATTAGGAGATGTGGGAAGGTGGGTATTAGGTAGGACCAAATCCAGCTCTGTGGTAATGGCAGGAGGACAGTAGTGCAACATCTACTCCATTAGGCTTCCTGGAAAACAGCAGGACTAGTGGACTTCAGCACCTTTTAACCACCTCACATCACCTGACCCTAAATCCTGCCATAAATCTCTAACTCTGCATGGTCAGAGTTCCGATTCCACTGTGTAAGGCCCTGAAGCACTTTGTGAGTAGGAATGATCATGAAGTGTCTCTGTTTCTTATCATCCTCCTGACAGACTAGAAGCGCTTCTATTCCTCTTCAGGAGCAGTATTGTACTCATAGTGAATTAATCTATTTTAACTTGCTGTGGGCTGAAAAATGCTGGAAACCAATGAGCATAAGACAGCTTTGAAGTGGAGCACACAAGGGGTGTGAATGCCTTTCTCTTCCTCCTTCTCCCCACAGAATATCGGATCGGTGGAACCCTGCGGTTCGGAAGAGGATGCTGAGCGACAGCGGCCTTGGAAAGATTTCTCCCCACTACGAGGTACCTGACAAACAAAAGGACGCCAGCCAGACACATATGCTGCAGTAAGAGCCCTCTGCATTTCTCTGCTTGATGATGCACTGTCCCTGTCACCAGAGACAACTCTTAGTGTCTCCTTTAAGCTTAATGAATTGTGCTGGCATGCTGAAATTACAAATACTTTTTTCTACTTCTCTTTTGCTTCTCCCTTCTGTTCTTCCTCTTTGCCCATTATTTTATGTTCTTGTCTTTGTTTCATTCTCGGTGGCACCATCCCCTCTTAATGAACCTAAAATCCAAGTTTTTTAAAAAAAATACCTTATTGGACGTCTGAAGTTCCAGCTAGGAAAATCTTCTTGGTAACAGGTTCGGTGAAAGGTCAAAGCATTCACCTTCAAGGCAGCTCTAACACAGTGAGATAAAGCAGAAACCCCTAGAACTGCTGCTTGTTGTCAAAGACATAGGAAATGATTTTCGTATAATCCTGAACCATGTAAGATGGCTGTACAGTGGTTTTCTTTTTGATAATTTCCCCACAAAAGAAATTTTTACCACCTTAGTACTATCTACTATATTCAGATTGATTTAAAATATGCCTTATTCTGCTTACCTATGTTAGAAATTTTTCTCAACTTTTTTGTTATTTCGCTTTAGATTTTCAAAACCATCAGTGGATCACTATCAAAGATTAAATGGGAAACGCCTGTCAGAACTCTATTGCTGGTTTTGAAAGTTATTTGTGTTTTGGGGTGCCATTCCCCCCATGCCCCAAGTATATAATGTATAACTGTGTTTGTAATTCTACCGTATCAGCAACCCTATGGGCAGGTTTTAAAGCAATATAGAAAAATAAGGAATAGTGACAATGTGGCCTTTTTTTTCAGATTTTTTTTGCTGTCAGGATGTTTGTGGGAGAGGGCTGCAAAGTACAGGGAAGGCAGAGCCTACAGCTCCAGGACAGGAGCAGTGTGGATGGCAGTCTGTCTAGCCATGAGGCTACCAACTGGAAACTTTCCAGCTACCTGGAAACTGCTGTCAGGAGGAGATGTCATGACAAGAACAGGTGATCAAGGTAGCACTGCCAGGCAAAAATTGCCTGGTTTTCTCCCTGAGGGATTCTGGATCAGTTCTTGATATTCTTTGGAAAGTGAAGAATGGTGAATTCAGGTTCATTTTTCCATAGACTGGAATGTCAGGGCCCAAGATCTGAAGCTGGCAAAGCTGTGAGAAAAATAATGCTTAGACAGTTTTAGGTAGCGTGGAGAGATGGTGAGAACATGTGGACTAATTTCTTATTGATAAGAAGAATGATTTTGTTTACATCAGCATGACTGGAAGAGTTTGCTTAGCTGTAGCAATTACTTTTGGTGGATTTATTAAGTAGAAAGTAAGCTAATAGCATTGCTCAGAGTAAAGCGTCCCTGTCACTGCCTACTGTGAGGAATTGTTTTCTTTAGTTTCTCTAAACTTTAATTGTTTTGGCTGAATTTTTTCACGCTAAGACTCAGTCTATAACTGATTCTTTTTCTTTTAATAAAAACTTTAACAAAACCCCCATTTTTTTCTGAAGACAAGATTTTTGGGAAATGTGCCCCTTTAAATGACTTCTTTCAAATAAATAAATCCAGTGGTTCTTTCCTGAGATGTGTTAGAGCTGATAATGGAATGAACCTCATTGGAATGAAGTTTTGGAAGCTTGACATTTAGTAAAATGTCATCATAATACCAGGGAGATGTCTTTTGCTGTCTTGAAAATTACCCTTAAATTTGCCCTGCTGCTGAGAAAGTTCGTGCACTTTGGAGACACCTCAGTTTCAAGAGCTTTGCTTTCAGAAGTTTCTGTCTGTACATGCTCACAGAGGAGTTGTGCTCCTCTGTGCTTAACCCAGGTGGCAGGCCTGCCCACAGGGCTGACGGAAGTGGGACTGCGCTGCTCATCAGCTGATCTCCAGCAGCAAGGAGAAAAGGGATGCAGTGGTCATGGTCAGATGGAGATGGTCAGGAGAAGGTGTGTGAAGGAACAAGGAGAAGAAGTTGCAAGAGCCAAAGGAGTAGAATAAAAAAGGGAGCGTGTGCACGAGCTTGGGGAACAGGGTTAAAGGATGGGAGCTGTTCAGGGCACAGGGGATAACCAGGTGTCTGGGGAGTAAGAATGGGAATAATGAAAAGGAGGAGGGCATTGGGTACAGATGGGTAAGAGATGAGCAAGACATGCTAGGGGTTTGGGGGAAGGGTGTGTGCCTGTTTCTCTCCAGAACACAGGATTCTGGGTTTATGCAGACTATTACACAGAAAGGCAAGCTCTGAAATATGTTTAGACACTACCTCGCTTGCTACTGAGGTAGAAGGTGTATGGTAAATGAGGCAGGGGACCATAGTGGAGGCAGCAAGGTGTTAATTTAAGACTGTTGAATGATGCTCTGAGGGACTGACTTCTCTTTTCGGCATCAGTGACAGAATTTCTGAATGGTGAAGATTTACAACAAACTTTTCACAAGTGGCTGGTTAACCATGGTCTCCTTGCTCTATGCTTATTCACTGTGAAGTAGGTTTGGTTACTGGGAGGCTACTACAAGGAGATTTTGAAAGCGTGTGGAGGGCTGGAAACTGAGAAATAGGATTTCTGTTGACTGAGGTTGTATTACTAAAATGAATGGAAAGCTTGTGCCTGGTTTCCCAGCTGCAGAATACAGATAATATTGCAACCTCACCCTAAAGGAGCACAGCGAGGGCAAATTTCATGGTCATGATAAACCTGGATACTATGGGGAGACTGTCAGAGATGCTTAGCAGGACATTAATAATTTTGCATTCTGTGCACAGCTTTAGCAGTGTGGAAGAAATAAATCTTGAGGCTGTGCAGTGCATATACGGGAGGATATCAAGCAGGTTTCTGCTTAAACACTGAGGCAAGAGTCCACTAGAAGAAAACAGAAAGTGGCAACGTGACTAAAAGTTGTCATAACATTTGAGCACAACAGGGTTGCAGTATGATGTGAAATCCCAAATGTCCAAGCTTCTGGATGTTTGACTTAGCAATCTAAAAAGATGTCTCTAACATGGCACTTCAAAGAAAAAAATAAGTACTTTAAAAAGCACTATTATATTTCAGCAGCTGAAGTTGCTCACAAGTTCTTTGCAGAGATTAGTCCCTTCAGAAATTATTTTTAAATTAAAACTTGAGAAAAGAATTTCAGCAAAATTCCTAAACAGGAATATGGCAGAAAACAGAGGAGTCAATTCCTCTTGTACACAGAGCTCTCATGGATCTTCTAAGAGCCATCAGCATCCAATGTATTTTTAGTCAGAAATATTGTACAGCTCAAAATGCACTATCCTATAGCCTAGGGCAAATGACAGGGAACTTGGTGTGAGAGAAAGTGTCATGGTTGACTCACTGGGAGTGCTTTCTCAGTGGTCATTTTTCTCCTAAACAGGGTATGACCACAGCTGGTCATAACATAGCTTCAGGATGCTTAGATCATATCTGTCATCACTTTATACACATATATAGATGCGTGTATATGCATATATAAAAATTCTTAAAGATTAAGTAATTATTTCTGACAAGTGAGGAATGTAGCTAAAAATACAAAGTTCAATGATCCCTTATATTATTTCAATAAATGAAAGCAGAGAACAGAATATGTGATCTAAAAATAATTATAATGTTAGGTATTTCTTTTGATCACAAGGTTGTTTGGTTAAAGAATAGTGTAAATTTAATGGTTTTGAGGCAGGGATCTTTCTGAGAGAAAAATTATGCTTTTGTTTTCAATTAACTGAACTTCATGTTATTTTCAGGTAGCTGTTGATTAATAGTATTTCATGTTTTGTTCCTTATTTGATGGCTCTTTGATCTGTGGTGGATTGGACAGGACATGAAACAGCGTCCTGATGCAGTAACCAGAGGCTGGGGCAGGTTGCAGTTTAATAGGAACATCAATTAGTGTGAATGCTGCATTAAAAAACCCACATTGGGAAGACAACTTACTAGGATTAGAGGTGCTTGATCTTGAAAAAAGATAAATATTCTGGTCTGACTGCACTGATACAGGTAATTTGGACCCTTGCTTTGTACATGAGTGGGTTCATCCTATGATTAAATGGTGCAGTGAAATGCAGAAGACTTCACAGCCTGCTGTGTTTGTTGTTGGCCATATATTTCTCTTCTTAGTTGTTTGTCACCCTGTTATATGATGAGAGCTGGAAAATTCAATAAAATAAAACTCCAACAGCATACAGAGATGATAAGGTGACTGTATCTTGGTAGAGGTTTAATCTACATCTTTTAATTGAAGTAATTAATTTTCCCACTATTCAGGGCAGTAACCAGCCCTTTTCTAGCATCTGTCCAGCTGTGATGGTAATGTGTTTCTCAAGCTGCTGGCTGCATTTTCTGAATCAAGTGCAAGGCTTGTGAAGGGTGGGCGAAGGTTGGCCAGAATGCCATCTGGTCTTGTCAGGGAGAGGAGGAAAAAACGCCTGTAGGTGCTGGAAGATGGCTGCAGCCCTTTCCACTAAATAGACATTAATTAGCTGGTAATACCATCCAGGCATTGCTTTATGAAGCAATAACCTAGTTTCTCAGAGGGAAGAAGAAAAAGGCTAAATGCCAAGTGTTTAACTGAGCTACAAGAAACTGATCGTTGCCCAGGAAATCAGTGTGATAATGCAGATGTTACAAGGTGGTTTAGGGTACTTTTTTAAAGAGAAATCTTCATGTATTACAAGGTGAGAAGAGCACCAGGGATACAAATTTGCATGTGGAAAGGAGAAAGAATGCTCATTTAGTGGAAGTTTAGAAAATACAAAGAGCTGATTCAGAGCATGCTAGGCAAGAACTGCCTAGTGACAGTGAATCTTTAAAATTTCAAATGTTGGTAAGGACTTGAGAAATCCAAGGGTTTGCCCGAAAAATATTGTATTGAAAAACTCAGCATCAGCTCCTAAATAGGCAGTCTACCCTGGTATTTTTGATAGCCAAGTCTGTATTAATTTTCAGGTTCAGATTTAGTTCAAGCTGCATTTATAAAATTACAGGGCAAGAGTGAAGTGCATATGTTTTAATCAGGTATCTGTACACCTGTAAGAATTGTTTTTCATTTTGCAGATGAGGCTCCATGAGTACTGATTATTTTCAAACAGATCTTATTTTAGTGAAGGTGTAAATCACCGTTGCCCTTACTGTACACTCCTATGTAGTCCTTATAATAGAACTTGAACATAACAGAGTGCAGTCTCTGTTTTTTGTTCAACTCTCCCCTTTCTTTCTCTTCTGTTGTCTTGGATGCTTTTACAAATAGCTTGTAAGGCATCTCTCTCACTACCTTAAAGAGGAGCATGAGAGATTTACTTATAGCAATTCTGCCTCTCACTAAGAAAGTGATGTCAAAAAGATGGGGTTGTCACTGGAAAGGAAGATGTAGACTCAAAAAAGAGGGAAAGTGTTGTAAAGAGGACTTAGAATTATCCAGAACAAGGTAAACATGGGTTAAATAGGGAGAGAACTTCAAAGAAAAATAATTTGTAAGAATACAGCAAATGAATAAGAAATTGTTTGGAGGGAAAGCAAGTTCCCTACATGAGACTGAGTGTGAAAAAAGTGATGTATTTTAGTGTGGGGTCTGGTCCTGTATTTTTAAAACTTTTACTATTTGTCAGCATGATGCAGTCACAATGCTTAAAATTTTATACACATCCCAGATAGAAGCTACAATTTATCCACCATTAGACAAACCTTTCTTCAGTTCCTCTATAAATCTTCCCTT
>WAAG01075650.1:0-22889 GCA_013390105.1 Tichodroma muraria | reverse complement strand
CCGCGCGCGGCCTAGCGCTGCGGCGGGGCGGGACGAGTGGTGGTCCGGCCCCGCCCGGGTCCCCGCCCTCCCCCGCGGGGCAGCGGCGCTCCGCAGGTGGGCGGTGGGCGCGGGATTCCCCGGACGGGACGGGACGGGACGGGACGGGGGTGGCTCTGCGCTACCCGTGCCGAGCTCCACAGCCACGGCGGACACGGCCAGGCCTCAGACGGCGATGACGACGGGGGAGACTCGAAAGGGCGGGGCCTGATCACGAGGAGCGCTTCCGGGGCACGGGCTGAGCACGGGGCGGCCGAAGGGGCGGGGCCTGGGGGCGCAGGTGTGTTTGTGGGCGGGCCCAGGTGGCACAGGTGTGTTTGTGGGCGGTGCAGGTATGTTTGTGGTGGGGCCTGGCGGTGAGAGGGTTCGTCCGATCGAGGCCCGTCGTATCGGCCCATCGTGGGCGGGCACGGCCCCGAACCCTCTTACCCGGCGGTAGCCCCGCTGGCCACCGGCCCAGGCTGTGTTTCCCGTCCTCCTCGTGCCCGGGATCCCGGAAGGTGTTCCGAGCGGGGAGGCCCAGAGCAGCTCGGGTCCTTCCCTTGCCCGGCTCCCTCCCCTCCCTCTGGTTCCGTTCATTGTCACACGATCGATCCGCACTTCGGCCTCGCGGTGTGCGCCGTGTTCCAGACGGTGTCCGCAGGGCATCTCCTGGTGGCTCAGGCTCCCCGTGACCTGAACAGGTACCAGGGATCTCACTGTTTCTTTTAGCAGATCCTCTGGTCGCCATGGCAGCCACCAGGAGTGTGATGAGAGCGGTCCGAGTGTTTGAATTTGGTGGCCCTGAAGTACTTAAACTCCAGTCAGATGTGTTAGTTCCTGTTCCAAAAGAAAACCAGGTATATATGAGCTCTGTGAAGGGAAATAGTGATAATGAGTGTTAACAAGTGCCTGCAGGATAGAATGAGGGATACAACCCAGAACCCTACACCTAGAGTACGTGAGTTTTGATCAATGTGTTCATACTACTGGAGATACTATGCTTAGCAAATGTGGGCTCTTTACTCTGCAGTGGGCTATATATTCCACATCAAGATGTTCCTGAAATTAGCTTCACTTTGACACTGGGTTGTCACAGAGGCTATATGAGAATTCAGTAAAAATGCTACAATGCTGTACTGTGAATTCAAGGGCTAAATCTTTTTAGTTATTGCTTAAGAAGTGTCTTTTCTTTTAGGTATTAATTAAAGTCCATGCCTGTGGGGTAAATCCTGTTGAGACATATATTCGTTCTGGGACTTATGCCAGGAAACCGGTTTTACCCTACACTCCTGGCTCAGATGTGGCTGGGGTGATTGAAAGTGTTGGGGAACATGTGACTGCATTCAAGGTATTTTCACACTGGGGTATAATTCACTATTGTTTAATGGGTCCTCTTTGGCTGATTGCTGTGCTACTGTACCTTGTTTTGTTGCTTATAATCATATAATCTCTTCAAAGGGGGAATCCCCTTCACAGTCTGGTAAAAAAACTCAGTGGGATCTCATTGGCCAACCAATCTGCTGGTGGGACTGTGGAGAGTGCTGTGCCCTCCCGAAGTTCAGAGGTCTTGGAAGAGTCACTGCACTCTGTCTGCTTAAACCAGTGGTATCTGCTGTACAAAAGTTGGGGTTTGGAGCTATTTTTCTGGCATTGCAGAAAAAGTTGAGATTGGATGCTTCTTGTTGGGAGTAGTAATTTCAGGCAGAACTGAAAATTTTTCTGTAAAGTATTTGAGAAATTGAAATTGCTTACGTATAAAGCTCCATAAATTCTGTTATTTGTTGCTAAAACTGAATGCTGTATTACTCTTGTCTAGTAATTTTACTTGGATTTCTCGGTAAGAAAGTCTCAGGATGGGAGAAGGCAAATATCAATTTGCTAAAAGATATCTATGACATCAGTTTAATTTTTAAATTGGTTCTCCATTTAAGTCATTAGACGTTTGGTCCCAAACAAACATAAAAATTATGGGTAAAATTGGGCTGGAATTTCCTGATTTGGAATTTATGTAACAATTTTGGGAGACCTGAGAGATTGGGTTATCAAGAGAGAAGAATTATCTTTGTTCATATTTTCTTATCAGCAGTTTGCTGTATCTTCTATGTGTGACTTTTTGGTTCCTCTGACAATTGTGATGCTCTTGGCTTGGATGAGAGAGATGTCTTAGGCTATATTAAGAGGATACATATTTCCACATTTAAATAATTTAGAAATGTTTCTTTTGTGTTTGTAAAAGCTTTTGAGGTTTTACATTTGGAATCTGTGAATGAAATTCCTGACTTCAGTCCAAGTTCATTAAGGTTCATATTAATGAGGTAGTAGGTTTGTGTGTTACACTGCAGGGTGGGGTTATAATTATGATACTTAGATTTAAGTATAAGAAATTATACAGTTTGTGTTGCATTGATGGTATGTATCAGCATTTATAAAAATTTCTTTGACAACTATAACTGGTTATTTTTGATAGGAGACCTGTTAACAATAGCCTAAACCTCTGTAAATTTCTTCTTAATGTTTATTAAGGAAAAAGTAAGGGAAATTATTGATTTCTCTGCGTTCTCTTCCTCCATTCTAGAAAGGTGACAGAGTTTTCACCCTCGAAACGCTTTCTGGAGGGTATGCAGAGTATGCAGTTGCTGCAGCCAACAGAGTCTTTCCTCTGCCAGACAAACTGGACTTCGGGCAGGGAGCAGCGATCGGAGTGCCCTACTTCACTGCCTACCGGGCCCTTTTCCAGAAGTAAGGCACCAAATCCCTGTTTGTGCACTTCAGTCTTTGATATTTACAGTACCAAAGTTCATATTTTCACTGCCCTGTAAAAAGGGGAGATTAATGAGTGGGAAATGTTTGAAAACATTAGACTAATAGAATTTGCAGATAATTGTGACCTAGAAGCTTGTGACTGTGTTTTCCTGTTAAGCCTTTTTTCTTGAGAGAACCTACCTGGAAAGGCTTCATGGAATAAAATGTGTGACTCCCTTTCAGTACTCACTGGTATTTTGGCTGGGGAAGGAAAGGAGCAGTAGTTCTAATTTTCCTCTGTAAGCAGACAGGTGCTGTGGAGCAGAACCACTGCTATTCCTGTGACACGCCAAAGTCCTGAACTGAGGCTCAGTACCAGGCTCTCACTGGCTTCAAGTCATCCACCACAGGATTTATTTTGCCTCCTTGTTCTCCCAAAAAGGCTTATGATGTCTGTTTAGCCATAAACTGGAATATAATTGGAACATAAATTGGAAACAATGCTGTGTGAACAATGAGATTTGATGTCAGTATCTGCAGCCCCATACTCAGTCAGTATGTGCTGTAGTCACAGTGCCAATATTTCTTGTGTTCTTCACTTAGAGGCTGTGCCAAAGCAGGGGAAAGCGTGCTGGTTCATGGTGCTAGTGGGGGGGTAAGTATTCCAAGGAGGCAAGTGGTAGAGAACACTGCTCTCTGTCCTTGCATCTTCTTTCTGGGATATGAGTTATGGTCATATTTGTATTAATGTATTAGCAGATCAGTTTTTTATTTCAGGTACTCTAGAATACACTTTCTTAGAACAAACCCTGTTATTCCCAATAACTGTGAGACTGCACTAGTGCTGGTTTTGAGATCCCCAGTCAGAGGGTCACACACTGAGCAGGCGTTTGCTGCAGGTGGTAGTTGGTCTGGAAGTTTTATCACTGATAGCAGAAAGCTCTAATTTTCCAATATGTACAAGTTGTTCTCAGTCCTCTGAGAATAAGTCACTGGTGCAGGGTGACTGTGCATTTCTGGGATGTTTTTACCCATGAGCCAACAGCTGGCTGCACAAGGAAAAGTACTGAAATATATAAACCTGCAACTGAATATTACATGAAATTGCTCTTACAGTTTTCTTTGGGTTTTCATGACAAACTTATTTTTGATTTCTATGATACAACATTCTAGTTTATCTCCCACACTCTGCACTTGCTCAGTTTCTGGTGATGCACCAAACAGCTGCTGTGAACAGGCCAAGTTTCCTTAATTATTTGTTAGACAGCAAAAAGATGAATTCATATCTTATTCTGAGATATTAGAATGGCATTTAGCATCATAACTCTTTTTTTAAATTTTCATAAACTAAACGTAGTGCTTCTATTCTTACTGGAGTGCAAAGCTGGTAGGAGACACTGAGAATTTACTTTCTAAAGAGGTAGTGTTAATAAAATTTGTGCCTGCATATTTTCCTTGCAATGTTTAATGCTTGTATTAATAGCAGGAGATTCTGTGAAGAGAAGAATTTCCTTAGATTTATACCTCTGTAAATATATTTTCTTTTTTTTTAAGAGAATTTGACTCTCTTTAAGACCCAAATTATTGGCTAAAAACCACATTACCAGACTAGCTTTTTAAATGGGGAAGTCCCAAGCCGCTGGTAGAACATTTAAAATTCTAAGAAAGAGGTAAAATAGTTTTGTTTTTTTTTCCTCCCCTAGGTGGGACTAGCAGCATGTCAGATTGCCAGAGCTTGTGGTTTGAAGGTTTTGGGTACAGCAGGAACTGAGGAGGGCATGAATGTGATCCTGAGAAACGGCGCTCACCAAGCCTTTAATCACAGAGACCCGAATTACACTGAGAGGATTAAGGTAGGCATGTGTCTGGACTCAAGAATGCAGGTTGTGTTGTTCTTAACAAAATGTGAACAGTTGTTTGCAGAAGACTTTAAAGTAGATTTATGTAGGAGCAATAGTGTACTGCCTTTTTCATTTCTACACAAGGAAGAACTTGCTCAGGCTCGAAGAGCTGAGCTTTCCTCACAGGCAGTGGCATTTAGAGCTTCTTATTCAGCAAATTCCAATGTGGGATCACATCGTAAGCTAGCACAGCAAAATGTGCTAAAATTCAGCTCGTTGGCTGTCAGCTGCAGTACAAAGGCTGTATTGAAAATTTAAACAATGAGCTGTAGAATGGATACTTTCTGTAGTGTTTAAAATAAATGGTGGTAGCCAAGGACTAAAATAACATCCTGTGTCCTGTACAGGCATGCACAGGGCCGGGGGGAGTCGATATCATCATAGAAATGCTCTCTAATGTCAACCTGGATGCTGACTTGCAGCTGCTGTCCTATGCAGGGAGGGTGATGGTGAGTGTTTGTGTCCTGGGCCAGGAGGTGACAGTGAGTGTTTGTGTCCCTGAGCAGGGAGGTGATGATGGGTGCTCGTGTCACTGGTTTTGTGCATTCAGCATCACACTGAACACCTCTGACTCGATGCTTTGGACTCCTTTGGGCAGGTTGTGGGCTGCAGAGGACGCATCGAGATAAACCCAAGAGACACAATGAGCAAGGAGTCCAGCATAATTGGAGTGAGTCTGTTTCTTGCAACTGAGGTAAGAAACATTTCTATTTTCGAGCATGCTTTATTGGCTTGTTCCAGCACCCCTCTATTTACAGTTAAAATTATTTGTAGGAATGAAAGAACAATTTCACTGTAACAAACTTGTTATTTCATTCCTTTATGTTTTGATTCAATCTCAGAACATCATAAAATATTTTCAGGTTGTGGAATTTGCTTTAATTCTTGCATAAATTGTCAATACTATCCTAAAATGCAAAGACCTTGTCAAAAACACTGTGTTTGTTACATGCAGGAGGAAAGACATGAATGTGCAACGGCAGTCCTTGATGGCATAGAAGCTGGCTGGCTGAAACCTGTTGTGGGCTTGGAATATCCCCTGGAGAAAGTAGTCCAGGCTCATGAAGACATTATTTGTAGCAGTGGTGCCCGAGGGAAGATGGTGCTCCTTCTATAAAGGAGCACCTTTTCCCATTTGTTTTGTAGCTCTTCTAACTGCACCTTTGCTTACATGGTTCACTGAATGTATGTTATAAACATACCTTTGATCATGTTTAACAGTAGCAGAAAATGCTCACTTAGATGAATTAGTTAACATTTTCTTTTTGTAATGAGCAGAGTTGCATTTACTCTGAAGTAATTTTGGTATCTTTTTTGATTGATGTGGAAATAAATTTTCTCTGCTGGTGTGCTTTGTGCTGCAGGGAATGGTAGGGTTTGGTAACATGGTCCATGTGAAAGCAGAGTGAGGCCACTGTAGGTAACACAGAATGAAGCTGCTTTTTACAGATACACAAAATTAAGTAAATCACTATGTGGTAATTTGAACTGTAAATTCTTTTAGCCACAAAATTTGAACTCAAATTTTGTCACATAATTTACTTGAATTAAAAACTTTTACTGACAAAATAGTTCACTTTCCAGCTCAAAAGATGGGCAGAATCTCTCAAACATGAACTGTTTGGAGCAGAGGCAGTTCTACTTGTCTGTGCCTCTAATGCTGAGGTGACAGTGTCCTGGCTCATCCATAGGGGCTGGCCCTCTGGAGCTTCATGCTGGGATTTGCCTCTTTGGAACTGATGATTGTGACTGAAGCAGCTGGTTCCTAGATGGTAAATGGCTGGTTGTAAAGATTTCAGTTCTTCCTGTAACCTTTATTAAAGTCTGCTGGATCCCTGGCTGCATGGAGAGCAGAGGGCTGCATGGCTTTTGTGGCATGGAGAGTTCCCGTGAAATTCCTCAGCTCTATCCACTGAAGTGGGCAGGGCACAGCCTCAGCACTAGGGCTTGTGTGCAGGGGTCTATGTGAGGTCATTTTGCCATTACACTGGGGTCATTTAATTGTGTCTTAATTGTTCTCATAAACCTTAAAGCCATTACACAACAGATAGTGTTGCCAGAGAAGATGATGGGATGTTTCTAGAGTTAATGATTTCAGTTTAGGGTTTCAGTGAGTAGTTTCAGGAAGCTGCCTGGGGAGAGAAGGACGAGGCCAGCTCAGCTGTGGGAAGGCAGGGTCCCTATCCACCACGGTGCAGTGGGGTCCTTCCTCCCTCCAGGCCACCCCAGGGGAATGAAGCTGGTTTCCTTTGTAGCACTTCCCCAGGAAGGGAGTGGGAATAGGAACTGTTTTTTTATGTGAAGATTTAAGTGATTCACTTGGTGTAAGTGATGTGTGTAGACAGTGTCTCAGCTGAGTATCCAGGTGAAAATTGTTCACAGTCACAGTGAAAGCAGTGCTGACTGTTCCTGTTGTCTCAAGCAGAATGCGGCCTGAGCAGTGGTGCCATGTTGGGAACCTGCTATTCCTCTGGACAATGCTGTCAGAGAAAGTAAAATATCTCTTAATATCAAAGTACTAAACAGAGATTCAAAGTAATGGTTAATGATGAATATGATTGTGGAGATGATGTGCATATAAAAATATATACCTTTTCTCTATATTCTGTGTTCAAATACTAAATTATTTTTAAGTCAGTCTTAATTGAGTAGGGGTCTATGACATGAATGAGAGGCTGATGGTTTGCAGTGGCTCCTTTCTTGCTTATTGCTGCCACTGCACCGTGGATGATGTTTAGAGGAGGAATTCAGAGCAAATCTCTGGTCTGTCCTCACCGTTGCTGACCCAAGGGCCGTGGCTGTAATGGAGTTTGTCACCAGAAGGTGTCAGAGAAGTTCTGTGGTACCACATTGTCGCTGCTTACTGCCAGCTGACTTGGCAGAATGGCACAGCAGGATTGGGACTGACTTGTTGGGAATATCATGTAACGTTTATTCTTCTGTCAATTTCCAATATATTGTATAAATGGAAGAATTTTCTTTTAATTTTGGAAGCAGTATGAATATAACTAATGAAGTAGTACTGAGGTGTGTCTGGTTTGTACAAGCCACCCATCTAGAGAATGTGTCAGCCTGGGGAGTCCTTGGTTTGGCTTTTTGGGACATGCTGCCCCTTGGCAGTGCAGAAAAGGATGGAGGAAGAGAATGGGGGCCACAGACCATTGCATTTGGTAGAATAATTCAGTTTGTTGAGAATCTTCTCCTGATTTGACTGTGTGGGGTTTTGGAGGCAGTGGTTCCCAGTCACAGCCTGCTTGGTGCTGCCATGGGTGCTTGGAAGGGTTGAACAGGCTCTTGTATTTGTGCCGACTTTGGCATCTGCAGGAGAGGTTTGGGGTTCAAAGTGAGGAGTTGTGTGAAATTCAAGGGACTGGAAAGTGCTGTTCCATGTGTTCCTAAAACAGAAAAAGTGGAATTGTTCTGAAAAGCAGCTGCTCTTGGTTAATCTCATTGTGCCTCAAATAAATGCTGCCTACATTTTCTAGTCATTAAAAGTGTAATTGCCTCTCTATTGTAATTGTCCTGTGTCTGTTCCTGACTTCTTCCTGTGCTGCAGGATGATACAATAAGTTAGTTTGAGACTTTTATTATAGAGTTGGGAAGATAAAATATCAGGAGAATATTGATGTCCTTAATAATTGCTCCCTTTACAGAAGGCAGATCAATATTGAGTGTGGATGGGTCATGCCATAGAAAACTTGAGGATGGTGAAGTCTAACATTTTGGAACAGATGCATCAGGAGGAAAGGTTGTCCCTGCTCTTCCTCTCTGCAGGGGTCTCTGCTCAGATCAGTCATCTGGCCCCTGGAAGCATTACCTTGTGAGTTTGTACTTCAACTGGGACTCACAAAAACTGCAGGAAGAAGGGAAAAACAAGCATGGAAAGGTGGTTGTGTCTCCTTTATTTCAGTAAATCAGGTGTCTGTTGCCAGTGCACACTTTGGTGCTTCCTGTCATCTGAACTGAGAGATGGAAATCAGGATTGATACTGGAAGTGCATCCTGTAACTTCATGATATATTTTTAAGTTCCTGGGTCTGTGTTGTATAAAAATGCCTTCTCCATACTTCTATTTTAAACTTTTTTTCTCTTTTTTTCTTTCTTTTTTCTTCCCCCCTTTTTTTTTCTTCTTGTATTTCCCCCCCTTGCCCCCCATTTTTCCTTTTTCTTTATTCTTTTCCTTTTGCCATCTTTCCTTTCTTCTTTTCCTTCCTCTCCCCTCCCGGTCCAGCGTTGCTGCAGCACCAGTGTCCCAGAGCCCCATGCCAGCCCCACCCAGCTGGAGTCCCTTGGCCAGTTCAGGGCTGCTCAGCACAAGAAAGACAAGAAGGTGCTGGAGTGGGTCCAGCAGAGGGTCACAAAGATGATGAGGTGCTCTGCATCTGAAGCATCTCTCTAATGCCGAGAGGCTGCCCAAGGTGGGCCAAGGTGGTTAGTGTGGAAAAGAGACAACTGAGAGCAGTCCATACCATTGTTTCCAAGGGGTGTCAGAGAATGGTGCCAGGCTCTGTTCGGTGGTGCCCAGCGACAGGGTTGAGGAGCGACGGCCATGAGCGAAAGCTTGAGAAGTTCTACCGCAACATGAGGAAGAGGTGCTTTCCATGGAGGGTGGCAGGGCTCTGAAAGGGCTGCCTGGGGAGGGTGTGGAGTTTCACTCTCTGGAGACATTCCGAACCCACCTGTATGCTTTCCTGTATCACCTGTTCCAGGTGACCCTGCCTTGGCAGGGGCTTGGAGTTGGACTCTCCAGAGATCCCTTCCAACCCCGGCAGTTCTGGGGTTCTGTGATTCGGGGGCGGCGGGAGGAGCACCGGCCCCCTCCCGTTTCTCCCTCCCTCTTGTGTGTCTCCCCCTCCGTCCCGCCCTCCCTCCGTCCCTCCCTCCCGCCGTCTCCTGGCGACGCCCGGGACGCGGCGGCAGCGCCGGTGCCTGTGCAGCGCTGGGTCCCCGCCGCCGCCGCCGCTGCCATGAGCGTCCCGCAGCCCCGGTGAGTGGGCCTGGGGGCCGGGGGGCCGGGGGCCGGTCCGTGTCGGCCTTTCAGCTCTGCGGGGATAGTGACAGGGTCGGGGCCACCGGCGGCGCCTCCCTGCAGCCCGCGCCGGGTATCGGGGGAGAGGGGACTGGCGGTGCCCGACCTGCCTGGAGAGCCCCCGGGGAACCTGCCCGGCTGCGGGCGAGCGTCCGGGGCCCCGAGGTCTCCCGTTCGGGTAAGGCCTTCCTCTGCGCAGGGGTGATGGAGCCATGGGGAGCGGGGCTGCTGGCTGCAGGTGATTCCCTAGTTACCTGCCTTCGGACCTGCAGGTTTTGAGTTCAGAGAATCCGGACTTCCTCGAGCTGATGTCACAGATACAGTGAGGAACAGAGAATCTCTGCAGGTCTCTATGACAAAATTTGGCACATCCTGGTATAGTGTGCAATGATCTGAGTAAGGAAGCAGTGGTAGAACTTGCTCCTGGGCCACACAAGAAATCAGTAGCAGAACAGTCCTTTGGCTCCCAGTTCCGTGTCTGGTTGTGCTTAAGACTTCCTCTGGGGGAGGGGGGAATGGCAGACAGGTGCCAGGTAGAGCACAGGCACCATGATCCCCTGTGACTCTGCCAATTAATAACTGAAACCTTGGTGCTCTCTCGCATCATTTATTTGGTGATCACTGATTTAATTGCACCGTGAAATAGTAACTGTGAAGATTTGCTTTACAAAACACATAGGATGCCTGCTGTGGCTTTGTCTTGATATCCTTCCAAATGAGTGAGAATGGTCTAAAAATTTACAGTAGTATACAGCTCTTGCTCTAAGTGTAATGCTTTGGGTAAGCTGCCAGCTGAGAACAAATATGCTGCTAGTAAATAATAGTGTCAATGATCATAGCATCATAGAATTCTAAATAACCTCAAATATAAAATTACTGACCTAAGAGCGACATGTTGTCACTGGCTGCGATGCCAGAGAAACAAACATGACAGTCTTCTTGAGAAGAGCTTCAGACGTGCTCCAGGAATCTACAGATCAGACAGTTTAGGTTCTGTGCCAGGAAAATTGTCTGCTATTCTAATAAAACCCCAGCAGCTTTAGAGAGAAGAATGAACAGGATAAATGGGCAGAGAAAAAGGAGTCCCAGGAATACCCAGAAAAGGGACATGGTTACTATGACACACGAGCTGTATAGAGCTGTCTGAGGCTGGTGCTTTCCCTTTGCTGTGTTTTTTCCTTACATGGATTTTGTCAGTTCTTCACTTCTGCCTGTTGCAGAAGTTTTAAAGGTGATGTTTATGTGTGGTTCTTAAATACTGGAGTTTTGAACAAAGCAAGAACTTCTCTTATCCTTTTGTTTATGCCATAAGCAGACTAAACAGGTTCAGTGGTTGCTTTGCTGGGGTGTTCCTTGCCATCCCCAAGGTGCTGGTCCATGCCAGCATTTATGGCTGCAGGGGGTTCCAGGGCCGGAGTGTGGCTGNTGCCTCAACATGCAGTTGCCAGGTGATACCATAAATGAGTACTTAGCAAAATTGGTGGAATCTGATGGTTTCAAATGCAAACTCTGAATTAAAAAAGAAAGATAGAACAGTTGCTATCATACCAGTGTTTAACCAACAGGCATAAAAGGGTAACCTACATTGTTTGTTTAAAGTTTAATTTGTTGTTGGCAGCTACCTTTGAGGTTATTGTGAAATCCCATATAAAATTCCTATAAATTTATGATCTCTTTACTTTAAAAAATTTTTCCTTTCTTTCCTTGAATATGCTTTTGTGTGTGGCAGATCAGCCTAGCAATAGACATATAACTGAATTACCCAGCTGAAAGGAGTGTAATAGAAGCACAGTGCATTTAAATCTACAGCCAAAGAAAACAAAAGAGATCAGTGTCTCTTGTAACTAAAGCACATCCTGCCTGGAGAGCCCAGAGGACAGGCTGAACATATTATGCAACATGTACCTGAGTGTGTAAACTGTACAAATGTGAAAGGATTTAGAGTATTATGAACTGCATCCTAGTGTCACTGCCTTCTCTACTTGTGCTGTTTTCCAGAGGGTGAAGTAAGATACAGTTGTGCTAAGAATAGTGGAAAAATATAACTGCTAATTATGGATGCTTCAGTTTTTTTGTTCAATATTCACATCTGAGGTTCACTTTTTGGAGGCTCTGATCTTTGGTGACTGTGATGATTGTAGTGAGGCCCTGGCACAGGCTGCCCAGAGAAGCTGTGGCTGCCCCATCCCTGGAAGTGTCCAAGGCCAGGTCAGATGGGGCTTGGAGCAGCCTGGGATATGGGAAGGTGTCCCTGCCACCAGCAGGGCCCCTGGCAGTGTGGCTGGGGAGCTGTGTCAGTGCAGCTGGAATCCAGCTCCAGGCACACCACTGTCCTGCCCATGGTCAGGGCTTATCACCCCAGGAGCTGCTGTGGGAGCTGCTGGTGGAGGAGGCTGTCAGGGCTGGCCCGTTGGTCCCATGCCACGGTGGTGGCAGTGCTGTTCACACTCAGCTCTTGGCCTTAGGTACAAGTCTCGTGTTTCTGATGTGAATTTCCGGGAGGCCACAGGGTACTGCTTTTACATAATCTATTGGGCATTTATCTGACCAAATCCAGGATGATTTACTAAGGCAAAATTTTGCGTAGCAAACTACTGGGTAGCTCCATTTAACTTAAACTGTAATAGTTTGCCAGTCAAGGGGATTATAAACATCTCCATTTTTATTACTGCAGACTTCTTGAAACCTACAACAGTCTTACAGACAAACACCTGGTTGGATATTTCAGCAATGCCAGGATAAGACGACATCTCCAGAAATCAGGACTGGTGAGACTGAAAAGTTTCCCTCAATTCTACATTCAATTCAGGATGTTTTTATATTTTTTTGCTGTATTTCCTTTTGCTCACTGGAGTTTCCCTCTGCAAAGTGTTTCAGTTTGCAGATATACAGCATCATATTGATTCACTCAGGTTTTTTACACTGTGAAATGTAAGCACCTTGGACTTGTTTAAATAGCTTCAGTGTTATTTTTCAGAAGTGATTAATGGAAAACTGAAGGATCTGGTAAAGGTGAATGTGCTGAACATTTTGGTACAAACACTGGTGCACTCCTAGGTGTCACTCTCTCTTGCACAGGCAGGTGCAGTAGGGAGACAAGCATTTAATCCTTTCCATCCCTTTGGGCCGTGGCCTGTGAAGGGTAAGGCTGAGCTCTGGGCTATTAGAAATGTGGCTGCTGCTCCTTCCATTTGGCTGGTGGAGCTCATGGGGTCAAAGACAATATAGTGCTGGAAGGTGAGTTCCAGCACCACGGCAGGGGCAGAGGTGGAAACTAAGCAGGAGGAGGAAGTGGTCTTCTGGGAAATTGTACTGTTTCAAAACATGCTTTATTTCATCCTCTCCTTTTCAGTAACATTATATTTGTGTATGGCAGATCTCAAGGAGTGGAAGAATAATACCTGAGAAAGAATACCGTCTCAATGCCATGAGGAGGGACCATCAGAGATCCATCCAGGAGTGCTTGGCTGACGCCATATTTCATAAGGTCCTTGACATGCAGGTATGCCCTTACTGAGGATGTGTGAGCCTTCTCAGATGTTTGTCCTTGCTGACAGCCAGGGGCTGCTAACTTTTACTGGACTGTTCTCTGTATGTGCCCTCATGCTCCCATGGAAGGCTCTTTCCTGCTGGGAAAAAGAACAGTCTTTGTGCTTGACGTTACCCACTTGAAACCTCCATCGGCCTCTCATTTTCAAACCATGCTATTGTGACAGCAGGCACTGTCCTGGCTTCCTTATTGCTTTTTGACAGCTCTCAGATTATGAGATGATACTCGCAGGGCTAGTTTGCTTAAAAAATTCCTGATAAAAACAAACCAGTTTGAACACATTTATCTACATTGTCCGAGTACAAAATTTGGGCATGTTCCTGTGGGGTATCAGGAATGGAGTTGTTTCCTATAATTTTACCAACTTTACCAGTGCTCAGTTGTTCCCTTGGCTGTGTGAATATGTCAGGTGAAATGCAAATAGATTTTTTTACACTAAAACTACCACAGTAGTTTTATTACAGGGCTCAATGAGGGTCGTGGCCAGGGAGAAGGCATGGGGCAAGCAGGACAGAAGCAAGAGTTCTTGCACACGCTGACATCTCATAATGCCCAGTAATAGGATTTCTCTTCCTTTTGTATTGATAGCGTCATCATCAGATGGAGATAAAAAAGAATCTTGAATATGCTGGGAGGAAAACCAGGATGCAGCCAATCAAGGTATGGCTTGAGCACTGCTGATGGGACCTGGCAGTTTTGCCTGTGTTGAGTAATAACCGTGAGCCTGACCAGTGATTCATTGAGACAAGTGCTCTGACACTGGAAAAGTGACATGGAAAAGTACAAGAAACAGGCAAATAGAGGATGATCCTGCCCCAGTTACCTCTCCTTTGTCCTTTGTCCAGAAGTTTGGCAACTTCCATTTATGCATTTAATTCCTTCTGAATCTAGTTATTCTTCTACATTTGCAGTGTTCTTGGTTGGGTTATTTAATCATGAATTGCATGAAATGGTACCTCCTTGCATTTCTGTGTAGTAATAAATGTATCTGCTGTCTGATATGTCTGTTCGATGTTCCATTGTTCTCGGTATGACAGAAGTTATTAAATGTTCTCTTTTTCCAAGGCATCAGTGATTTTACATATGTTCTTCGCATTCCTTCTCAGTTTTCCAAGCTGAAGGTCCTCAGTCTGAATTCTTCTTACCTGAGCTATTCCAGGCTTCTCATTACTGTTGCCACTTTTTTTTACCTTTTCTCGTTCTACTGTTTCTGTTTTGAAATGGAGAACCATAACAGAATAAATAATTCAAGATACGTTCTCCTCACAGTAATTCTAGACAACTCTGCTTTTGACTGCTGATGAGCACTGAGCTCACGTGTATGGTTGTTTGCCTCTCCACAGGATTTGGGCAGAACTGGAATGTGAGTAATGAAAGAGGTTTTAGGGTCTTCATTTAGGTGTCATGTAGGTTGAACCTGATTCTGTAGTTAGAGTCATGGAAATCCCATAGAAGTCAGTGGTTCTTCTCCCCATGCAATCACTTGAATTCCTATGGGAAAAGTCATCCTCATTTTGGCAGAAACATGCTCAGCATTTTATTTCTGTATTAGGAACCTGAATGCTTTGAGAAGAGTGCCTTGAGAAGGTGGCTGTTTCATTGAGCAGCTGGTAAACAATGTCAGATCTGTTAAATTGTAAATAATGCATCTATAAGCAAGTCATGGGGTAAAGAGAGGAGGAGATTTTCCTGAAAGACACTGGTCACTATGGAAATTGCAAAGGCGTTGTTTGCTGGTGGAACTCCTGTGGTAGGAAGTCACCCCATGGAAGCAGCGATTCTGGCACCCTGTCAAGGGATCCTGGGCTTGGATAATTTTGGAATGTAAACCAGAACTGCTTCCTTCAGTAAGACACCTGCAGATACCTGATCTGTGTGTGCTGTGCTGCCGTGCTGGGATGCAGAAGCCTGGCTGGCACCAGCGGTGTAATTTAATTCTCACCTCATCCATTCAGTGAATTCATCTGAGTCGCTCATCTGAAAGGAAAGGAGAAGAGCAGATGGCTGAGCAAGGGAGGGTGACAGACAGAGCTGTCTGTTTCCAGTGGGGCAGTCATCCCAGCATTGGGTTGGTGAGAAGGTGGGGAGAGGCTGCAGTCACAGCAGGGAAGTGGCAGGTGCACTGAAATTTAAAAAAGAAAGAGACCTTCAAACAAACCAAGAATTGTGAGAGACACAGAAACAGACATGAATTGAATCTGTTGGGTCAGAGCTGGAGAGAGTTGCAGGAAAATGAATCAAAGGTTGGGACAAGTCTTTTTACTTGTCCCTCACATTGTCCCATGATTTTCTTTCATTCCTTAACCAGCTGTTCCACCGGATCCAGGCCAGCTGATTGTCACAGCTGTCCAGTGAAAGACAGACATGAGACAGACATCACTGTTTTTGGATTCAGTGCCTCAGAGACGTAAATGCTTTTTCTTTCAGGTGAAGGAAATCAGAAGATCACTGGAAGAAGTTATCCATGTGCACTGCCCACATCCACCACTTACTCCAAGGAACCATTGTGGGCTCTGTCCTTTAGTGGCTGGAGAACGAGCTGGTCGCTCACATTGGGTGAGTTCCATCAACTTCTCCATGGGCTATCATGGAAACACAGACAGCTGAAAATGTGCACATGGACCTTAGTACAGAGCATCACTGCCTGGATCATTCTGGATTAGGGCCTCTTCCTTGATCACTTGAGGCTGATTTCCTGTTTGCCGGTTGTGTTAAACAGGAATCTTCAGAAGCTAGTGTTGCAGGAATGGCACACCAGAACCTAGAAGAAACCCCAAAAACTTTGCTCTCTGATAAATCTGCTTCAGTCTTTCCCTTTTAGATGCCTCATGACCTCAGGCAGGCCGATATCAGTGTGTTGAGCTTTGTCAGTGGACACAGGGGCTATAGACAAGGTTACACATGTTGTAAAGCCCTGAAAATGGTGGGGGTCTTTTAGAAAGCAGAGTTGAAGGGATGAAATCAGACTGGAGCTCATTTCAGAGGGCTGTGGTCTGGGACCTCTGGCTTTTGCTCTTTGTTAAAAGAGCAAAGAAGTAATGTTAATATACTCTTGAAATATAATGGTACTAAAGCCTAAAGTCAAAGGTCAGATATCTAGCTCAGTTTCAACTGGTTCTCTATATCAATAATGATAATTGGTGCAGACTGAACAGAAACTTTTGAGTCTTGAACGACCTTCTCTTCATATAGAGGGCACCTGGACTTGGAGTTGATCGTGTTGGTGGATGTTGTTGTTGTTCTCATCAGCACCGAACCAAGGAGCCTGCCCCCTCTAAGGTGGTAAGTTAACCTCAGTTAAACAGTGCTGTTAAGTATTAACATTTTAACTTGGTATTCCAAATGGTATACAAGGAAAAGATTAAATAAAACAGAAAAAAGCTGAATATTGAACAAAAATAGGTAGTTTTTTGTTGTGCATTCTCTCTGGGTCCATGTGCTGAAGTCCAAAGCACACTGCTACAGTTTCTGTGAGTTCATTGTGTTTGCTCCAAGGCTGTGTGGTGGAGAGACAGTAGCAAAACTTGCATTTATGGCCTAGAGTTGTTTTGGATGGTCAGTTAGAGGTGCCTAAAGGGGTCTGGCTCTTTGGAGGCAGACTAGAAAATGTCATGTCCTGTAGGTACCTGAAATCACTCATCAATTCCAGGTATCTTCATCAGTGCTATTTTTTTTCTTTGTGGTGCTGCTCTGCACTGGAAGCTATACACTGAGATTTTGTCATTGTTTTCTTTCTCCTTTTGTAGAGTTCCTTGCGACCAAATACAGCTCCAGGAAATATGCAGCAGCTCCCTTGCCTCCAGCCCCTTCACGGCTGGGCTGCAGCAGGGTCTGTACCAAAGGCTTCCAAACAGAAGTGCCATGCACTGGAACATGATCAGCAGTTTGCCAGTGGGGTGAGGCTGTACTTAATTCTGAAAATAATATCACTTTAGGGATAGTTTTATAATATTGTTCAAGTACTGTAGTTCCCAGAACTGTATATGACAGGGAACATCCCTTTCAAATGGCATCAACTTTTATTTAAACTGTCCTTTTTCACTTTCCCTCAATTTTCAAGACACTGTCTTACTGGTCTAATGCCCAGTTCTTGATCACAGTGAGGAAATATGGGGTGACTTACCTTTTATAGTGTAAAATCTCTCTGCATACAAAATTTTCTCCCGCTATGTAGATTTTCTCTTATGTAGAGAGAGGCAGCACCTGGTTAACTCCAGGAGTTTTGGAATATTTTCACTTGCAAGTCCTGCAAGTTTTCATCATCATCTACAGCTGCAAAGTAGCAAAAAATTCCTTTTTTTGATCATTCCTTCTACTAAATCACTTTAGTGGGCTTGGAGAATGAGAGTCAAACATGGTCTTGATGTATTCGCAGTTACTTTCAAGTGATATTTGGACTAGTCTTCTGTTCTAGATAAACATAATGTAATTGGTTTTGTGACATGCATTCTTTGGAGGTGAGAGGATTTTGGAGTGGAACTGTGTGATCTGCTACCACTGGCTGGCAGACACTCTGTAAATAGCTCCCTTCTGATCTGTATTTGCTGTGTATCAGGATGGTCGTGATTCTTCTTCCAAGAATTTGCTGGTTGGTCCTGTTTATGTCTACTCAAATTATGGGTGATTTAGTTGTTTCTTTAGCGCTCACAGCTGACAAAACAGTTAAATCAGATGTAAGTTCTGAGAACATGATGCAGAACTCAGAGCCACAGCGTGCAACATTTACAGAACTTGTTCTCTAGTGATGTCTTACTCTTAAGGGCCATGGTCCATTTCATTCTGCAAGAGGAATAAATCTCTATTTGGATAAGGAAACAGCATTTTGAAGCACGTCTTGTGTAACTGATGCCAAGTGATGTTTCTGTTGGGTGACAGAATGCTCTGGGGATGTGCCTTCCAGCAGCAAGGGAGCAGCAGTGCTGCAGGGCTGTGCAGGGTTCTGTCTGAGATGGGACCTCTGTGGGGCGGGAACCAGGGCTTGGTGTGCAGTGCTGGCTGTATCTCTGAGGGTGACGTTTTCAAGCAATGTGAATGTTGCCTTGCTAATTAAAAGAAAGGGGTTTAGCACAGAAATATTTTAATGAGCAAACTTTCAGTCCCTGAGTTAAGGAGCTGTTTCAGAAGGATGCATGTTGCACAGTGTACCGAGAAGTCAGACCGTGGCCAGTTCCATATGCTCAGGAGCTGTTTTTGCAAAAGCTGTGTCACTTGGTTAAGATGTTTTTCCAGGGGAAGAGGAATGAGTTAAGACTTATGAATTCAGTGGAGTATGTGACTGGTGTGTCACCGTATCAGCTCCCTGTCATCCACTGTGGTGTGGTGCCACTGCCACCGTGCCGCCTGCTCAGAGGGGACAGGCGTGTCTCTGCAGTCAGACGTGGGCTGCCCATAGAGAGATGGTTTCATCCCACCACTGCATTCAACGAACAGCTTTTGATCAGGGTAAGTAACGGGTGTATGTACAGGTGTATTACATTCCTCACTGGTGTGTTTGCTTAATGCTGACAGATGTGCATACCTAGTCTGCATAAAGAAAATTTATAGCTATTAGAGCATATAATTGCTATGCATGTCTCTGTAAACTAAAACATTTGGTGTTTTTCATCAGTTGGGGAGGAAAAAGGTGCTGAACAACAGCCTATAGCAAGTGTTATTCACAGCCTTCCACTTCAGTCAATCTGATCCCATCTCTGGCACTAGAATCTCAAGGATTTGTGAAATGCCTTGATTGTATGAACAATGCATCAGTTACACTGTCTCCAGCCAGTTTTAACTCCTGTAAATGACGTTGTAGAAACCCAGGACTGGGAGGAGTTATATGGGTCATTAAACCTGGTCCCTGCAATTCGGGGCTATTCAATGCATTGGGTTTTCAGTCGGAAATATATCCCAGACCCTCTGCGTGTTACAAACACTTCCCAATTTAATCAGCTCAGCACTTGTTGTGAAAGCCTGGAAGTCTCAAGTGTGCGCTGCAATGATGCGAGCTTTGTTTTCACCCCTTGTTGGAGCTGGAAGCTGAAGGCATTTCTGTGCATTTTCTGCTGCAGAATACTAGAGGGTTCCCCAAGTCCCCGTTATGCAGCAATGCCTTCGTCACCATGGCCTACCTGGGAAAGAGTAAGCATGTGTCTCTCCGTGAACACAAGGATGAAATCAAAGTCTATCAGCAGCACTGTGGAACAGAAAACATTTGTGTCTACAAAGGCGAACTGTTGGAAGGAGGTAAGGATGGAGTCAGAGAGGATGGAGTTCATATTGATTCTGGCAACGTTTTTTGCTAAAACTTTGCCCTGACATCAGAATGATTTCAGCTCAGCTTGGTCAAGATATATGCATCCAGGGATGTTTATACCATCTGCATCCACATTAAATCTGGATCTACTGTCCCATGACTGAAAATGAGGTTGCAATTACTTTTGCAATGATGATAGAAGAATTTAGAGAATTAATTTAACAAAATACTCATGGCTTAGGTTAATTTTCTATAGAGATATATGGTTAATAGAGGAGTTGTAGCAATAAACTGTCCTTAAAAAGGGGTAATCTGAGTTGCTAAAATACATCAGTGAATGTTGCTTCTTATTCCAGAAGGAAAAGTGGGAGTCCAGTTCCCACCTCTTTTTATGTGAGTGCATTTCCATCACGCCAGTAAAAGATGAATTGTGTTCTGGGAAACTGGACATAGGAAATGGCTGGGAGGCTCTGGCCTTTGTCCTGCTGTAGCAGTGAGTGGTCAAACTTGTCCTAGCTGTGGCACTTGTCCTAACTGTCCCATCTTAGGATTCTGGGGCTGGTAAGAGCCAGGGCTATGTGTGTGGAGGGGTAGAGTTTAACCAGCTGTTGAACAGACCTGAGAACCCCAGTGCCTGTCCACAGAGGGGCTGCGTGCTGTGGTGGTGCCGCTGGGATACAGCAGCTGCAACAAGCTGACAGTGAATATTTTTCTTTGAACCCTTTCTTTCTGTGACTGCAGATACCTTCCAGTTCACCTCCAAGAGGTACCTCGGTTTCCCGTTCAGCCTCACCTTTTATCTCAACGGGATTCAAGTTGAAAGGCTGAGCTGCTGCTGCGAGTACAAGGGCGTCCAGGACAAGAGGCGCTCCCGGCTGCGGCGCAGGAACAGTTACTTCAGGGTTCTCCATGCGGCGGGGGCACCTCCTTGCTACAAGTACGGAGGAAGTACCCTTCTCTCCCGAGGACCTCCTTTCGGGAGTCTCTAATTCGTTTCTTTTCTGTCCCCTCTGCTGCACTGCGGGACGGAGGTGCCGTGTCGGGGCCTCCCGCCCGAGGGTGCGAGCCCAGGACACTCCGGGCAGCGCTGCCGCTGGAGCACGGGGCGGCCGCCCTGGGGCGGAACCGTGCCACCCCCGGCTGTGGCCACGGGGCAGCCAAATAAACACCGAGTGTGCTGCTCGCTTAGCTGTGGTTTCCAGAGGCCTTTTTTTGCCATAATTGATTTTTAATTTTTTAAAAATTGATTTTTACATTTTTTAATTGATTTTTTTTTTCTCTGCCTCTGAAGTAAGATTCTGTTGTGATACCCTCGGCTTCAGAATAAGGCAGCGCTGAATATTTGCCACAGTTCAGAAACCAAACCTGTGCAGAAAGGTCTGGGGCTTGGGTAAAAGTCAGTGCTGTGACCAACAGCTGTGATTCTGCCAAAGGGCTTTAGTTTTCATAAAATCTTCCTTTTCTGTAATTGTTAATTCAGGTCATACAAGTAAGCTTACGGACATGTGGATAATTTAAAATATTTTATGTTCTTGTAATAAATAATTTTTAAAAGAACAGCAAACAGTTGGAACAGGAGATTCTCCACAGAAGTATATACTCTGTTCCTTCAGATAAGGAGTGAATTCTAAGAAAAAAAAGCCACTTTATTGTTATTATTTATGTAGTTTTTGCTGCAGTCTAACAATGAACATGATTTATGTAAATGCATGTTTGTAGGAGTGAAAAGCATCTAAATTCAGAATGGATATAGTGGCTATAGATTTTAGGAAATGTCCAAATCTCAGCTTTTTGTGATTTCTAGAAAGATTTGAAGTGAATCTTCTGAATTTAATATAGTATCCAAAAAGTAGATTAAATTAATTCCCAAGTTCTCCCCCTTTCTCTCCCCCTTTCCCTCTTACTCTTAGTGATATCTCTCTTTTCCTGCCTCTTATCAATCCAGCTGACCTTATCTGATGACTAAAAACCATCTCTGTTAACCTGATTTTCTCCATAAATGACAGCTATTTTCACATCCCTTCAGGCCAAGTGCACTTGGGTTTGTTTTCTGCTCTATGACATATGTTGAATGCCCACTCTGGTTCCCAGTAAAAGTCCCAGCTGATTTTCCCTGGTGGATCAGGGCTTTGGCTTTCAATGAGGTGATGCTGCAGTGATTTCTGTACCGTGCTGTAAACCTTGTTCTGAGACCATTCTGCTTATCCAAGCTCCAGCATTTCTGTACAGCTCCTGACTGTAAGAGAGAGAGAGCATATCACTCCATTTTATACAAGAGGAGCAGTCTCAACAACTCATTCAAAATTCTTTGTTTTCCATCTGTTTGGGTTTCTTTTAGGCAGGTAAACAGAACAGAAACAGAAAATTATTAACTTTCAATCTTCTTCTTCCCCCACAGTTCTTAGACCCAGCAGATAAGTTCAGAACCCCGCAGTCTCACGCACAAACCCTCAGTTATCACGCTGCTGGGAGTTATAGCAGGATCTGGATCCAGGACACGTTTGACTCAGAGCTTTTCTGCCTTTCTCAGTGGTTCTGTCTTCACAGCCAATGCTTGGTATAGCTTCAAATCAATGGGCATTTGCAATAATTTTGGTTCTCTTTGTAAGTCAGTTGTCATCTGTAAGTATAGGCACTGTTACTGTCCTTCAAGGAAGAACTGCATCTGTGTTAGGGGACTTCTCAGGGGTTTCAGGGTGCTTCTCCTTGTGAGTCATTGTGGCAGTGCAGAGGCAGATGGGTGCTTGGTTTCACTGCTAATAACAAGCTGAACTCACTATGTCTGCTGCCCTCCATTGTTCAAAGGACAAAAAATGTGATACCTCCCAATTTGTGTTATTTTATAGGTGCATTGTTGCGATGGGTCTGGACAAAAAGCTGTGCCCTCCCAAGAGGAAGGCTAGGAGGTACCGTAACAGGCATGTGTGTTGCTGGGAACATGCTGTGCACAGTGAGCCGTGTGACAGCAGCATTGAGCAGAAATCGAGGGAAGATTCAGAGTCAGTCACCGTACCAGGTCATGAAGCAAGTATGGAAACTGTTGAGGAAACACTGGAGACTGGAGAGGAGTCCAGCGAAGAAGAAATGGAAACCCAATCTGGTCAGGAGAGTGAAGATAGTCAGGAAGACACCAGTAAAGATGGTATAGTATTCCCAAACATGAGCAGGGGATGAGAAATGGGGAGTGGATGATTCTGGAGAAGATATGGGATTGTGGATCTCCAGCTTTGACTGGGACATGAGAAATGTGGTGATGTCTGTATCTGGGCAACAGAATTAGAGGGGCTCCTTTCAGCCATGCAGCAGGATGAGGTGGTTTGCAAGAGCCAAGGAAGTGAGTCAGGAAGGGTGGTGAGGCAATGACACGGGTTCCCCAGAGCAGCTGTGCCTGGCCCGTCCCTGGAAGTGTTCA
>WAAG01075648.1:0-10429 GCA_013390105.1 Tichodroma muraria | reverse complement strand
TATATATATATATATATTCATATTTCAAAGCTTTTGGAACCAAGTTGTGTATATGCAATTTGTCTAGTCTTAGACATTTGAACAAAAAGCATGATATTCTACAGAGAGTCATTTGCTCCTGGAATTGGTCTCATGGGAATCAAGCACTAAACACACTGCTGGCTGCAATCATAGTGAGAAACAGACTGGAAGCAGTTGAAAACTACATTTATTTCAGGTAAGATTGATGCTGTCTTTTCTAGCAAAATTGTCTATTGTGACATACAGTTAAGCTGATTATATACTGTTGAATGGGAAGAAGAAAACCCAAACCCAAAACTTCAGCCATATCTATTCACTATATGAGGTATTTCCTGTAATATGTTTGCAGCATCAAATAACCCAGCATAAATAACCCAGCAAACAGCATAACCCAGATCAGCCAGAAGGAAAATCCTAGTTGCTGATGTCTCCTAATCTAATTAAAAATACCTGTGAGCTCTAATAAATTGCAGGGGGAGGGAAAGGAATGATATTAAAAAATGTAAGCTTTTATAAACATATCTTGTATCTAAATAACTACTTATTCTGAAAAACAGGTAGTTAAGAAAAAGTTTAATAGTCATGAAAATATAGTAGGATATAAAGTAATATATGCAGCAGGATATAGTATACAGTAGGATATAAAGGTAATCCTGTAACTTGGTTACAACAGTCAAAATACACTTTCCTTAAATCAAACTTTAATATGAATATGAATATGAAATTAATGAATATTTAATGAATATTTATATATTACAAACCGGGATATGGAGGGTCTAAGGTGGAGCCAAGAAAAATAAATTTTGTGATGTGATATTTGATTAAATAAGATTAGGTCTCTAAGGAGCAACTGTAGAATACCACCCCTTTTTATCTGACTGCAGAATAAGTACAGCTGTAGAAAAAATGATGCATAGCAAGAGAGATTTGAAATTCTCTCTGAAAGTCATAATTTTGAATGGATAAAGCCTTATAATGGGCTTTATAGTGGGAGATAATATGAAGTAAAAGATTTGTTCCTGGTCTGTCACTGGCTTGAAGGAGTGCAAACAAACATAACTTTCTTGTTTTCCCAGTAAAGATAATAAGGGTTTTGTCACATATAAATCCTTTGGGAGAGGTTTTACTGCTAGGTGAAAGCTAAATTGGCCCTTTGCCTCAGAAAGAAAGAAGTATGGGACACCTCCCTGAGATTTATTTTCAATACTTAAAGAAAGTTATGTCCTTGTTAGTAAAATAATGAAAAAAGAAGTTGAAACAGGGCATTCCTTTTGGTTCATTTGTCCTTTCCCATCCACATCCATTTTTAAAAGAACAAGGCTCTGTACTTGAAAATATTATTTCTTGTTGCCAGCATTTTCAGTTTTCTCATAAAGAAGTTGGTGACTGAACTTAAGGCAACGCACGATAAGTGCAAGCTCCATTTATTTTCTCACTATTGACAAGATTTAACAGTCTCTTTGTTCTTTTGAACAAAAAAGGAAGTCAAATACTTGCAAAGAACAGCTATGTGCTGACTGTATCCATTTCATCTACAGACTGGAACTTTGAAAACAGAAGGAACTTCACTGTGATCACATTAATTTAGTTTTGAATGTCCAGTGAAGTGTCTGTAAAACACCCTAGCTGAGAAATAAATGTGAAACCAATAAAAAAAATATTTGTATTTTATGCCTGCCTTTGTAGCAGTAAATGGCTGTCATACTGGCTAACTTACCGGGCTTTTAGTCCTGTGCTAGCAAGCCAGAGGGAAGTGCTCTTGCTAAATTGCTTCCATGTGAAGTTCCATCTATTCAGGTCCCTCACAGGTGTGTGGGAAGTACTCAGGGCACCTGACATAGTCACAGCTGCAGTGGCAGAATGGGAACAGCTGGAAGTATCACAGGTTGTTGGTGGTGCTTCTGAGAGAGGCTGTGTTACTGCAGTGGCGCCCCGAGCTACCCGCCTGGGCCACAGCTGGAATACGGCTCCATGCACGGTGCAGGCAGGGAGCTTGTTAGGGAAGCAATTCCTAGTTAGTTTTCGAAGGAGCCAGAGGTTCTGGCTAGTGGAACTCTGGTTCAACACCTGTTAGATTAAGGGAGTTCAAACACTTTTCTGAGAGTTTACCTTTCTCAGCCCACAGGAACACCCGAAGAGCTACAGTGCACATCTGTTTAGAGAGAAACAGAAACAAGAAGCACAAAAGAAGGAGGAGGGGAAAAAGAAAATGGGCTAAAATAAGCCTGGGGAAAGCAATGTCCCACTATATATTAATGTGCAATGTTTGTGCCAAGAAAGAAAGACTCAGGCTAACAGGGTTATGATTCTGAAGATAGCATGAGGTTTTGACCCCATATCATCCCAGTGTTACCTCCAATTTGAGAATAAATTACTTACAATAGAGAGAGGATGCTTCAAGGGCTGATTGAGACTGTGATAAAGTCTCAAACCACAACCTTGAATAAAAATGAAAACATCCCAAATGATGCATTCTTGAATTTAATCTGTGTGAATAGGATTCCTGTAACATATATTAGTTAATAAGGGATGCCATTTATATTACTGCATTTGTGGTTTTTCTGTATGGATAGTAAATCAATGGTGGTTGAGAGGTCTTTCTATTACCCATCATGCTGGGTAAAATGTGCTGTTAATGTCTTGTGATTCTGGTGTGTATTTCAGATTTCAATTTTTAGCATAGATGTCTGTTTCCTTCTGTGTTACTTCACAGTGAAAATTCTGTGTACAAATACTTTGAAGTTTTTAGAATATTCATACTGCAACATGAAGTTCTGGGGCCAGTCATCTCTTTCTGGAATCCCCAAGCATTTCCCAGTGTATCAAGTCATGATACCACTGTATCATGCGTGGCATGACAGGAGAAGGACCTCAGCTGCATCACTCCTCCTCGAAACCAGTTGGCTTGCCAGGGATCCTACCTGGGGTCCTTCCCACTGGGGGACTGTGAAGATTGAAGATTACTTTGTCAACTTGTAGGTGTTTACTTATATGAGGGGATTGGGTGTGTTATAAAAGAAAAAAAATAAAAATTATATTGATGGAAGGAATGAATACAAGTTACTTAAGCTACTTATTCCTAAATCTTTGTCTTTTTTGCTAACTCGGTCTTGATGTTATTTAATCCATTCATGTCTCTTCCCCCTGATCTTTTTAAATACAGGTAGAATACTGTCTCACCTCTCCATGGTGGATCATCCTTGTATCCCAGCAAGGTCAAAATTGCAATATCAAGGTACCTAGTCTGAGAAACAATGTCCTTCTTTCCTGGATGCACTTCTCACTAATCCCTTCACTACATTAATAAAATATATGCAAATGGAGAATAACATATGAAGTATGTCATGATTGAATTAGTTACATTGTGGCACTGCCTGTGTTGCAACCAATATAATTGCACTGGATTTTAACACCCCAGAAATGTGAACATTTATGTATTTTCCTTCCTGTCTTTCTCCCCTGACTTTATAAATGTCCCACAGTAATGGAATAGGAGGTAGTTTTTCAGCTACAGTCCTGTAATCTGTATTGTGGCTGCCAATGGTATTATGTTAGCCTTAAGCAGAAGACGTCTTTCTGTAATTTGTGAAATGTGCCCAAGATGCTGAATGTGAGAAATGTAATAGTTGAATTCCTCTTCACAGATAAACAAATGACTTTGCAATGAATGTATATTCAAGAAACAGTCTTATATATTGAAATATTTTATTAGTTTTAGTTTTAAAAATATAATTAATTCATTAAAAGTAAGTGCATAAGAACCAAGGTAATCAGTATTGGAAACATTCAGTTTAGTGCAGCTCTGTAGATGTAGACATTGGTAAGGAATTCACCCTATTAAAATTTAATTTACACATTCAGGTTTTACTTTTTTTTTAATAATGGTATGTAGATAAGCATGTAGAAATCTCTACTCAGATTCATCCAGCCTATTTTCATGAAATAATATTAGAGATGTGTGACTGAAATTGATTGACAGTTATAACTGAACACATAAATGGGAATAAAAGCACTGCATATAGAAGAAATATAATCCCTTTATCATTCTTAACACCTGCAGAAAGTAGATGGCATTATATTAACTCAGGAATACTGGGGTTTCAAAACGAGTTGCTTCTCTGCCTTCTTTGTCAGTATTAGTGGTGATATAATTAGTCTAGAAGAAAATTTAATGTCTTGCCAATAGAATGTGGATTTACAAATGTTGGATTTACAAACAGATTTCAGTATGTCAATACAAAGCAATGAAAGAACTAATCAACATTTAGCTAACCATAAATCTTAAAAAAAATAAACAGCTGATAAAAAATCAAGGCAAGAGTGATGTGATTGACACTAATAAAAATTCTTAAAGAGTTAATACTTATTTACTGCTTGGTACATCATGATATTTTTATTCTTCATGGTATATTATTTGATAAACTGATGCCACAAAAGAAAAGCATGTAAATTAATCAAATTTGTTTTAAAAATATCTTTGCATTGGTTCATACATACAGACATTTGTCTGAATACTCTGAACATTTTTTGTAAATACAGTGATACATTAACTTGCATAATTTGCATATGCCTTACACAGTTAATATTTTTTTTCAGCTAAACTCAAATATCAACAATGAACTCAACAACACCATGTGCCCCTATTGCACTTGCCTGTTGCAATACATATTTGAGACTCTTACCAGCATTTTTAAGGAGTCCACAGCTCGAGTTCAATAAGCTTGATTCTGTAATGATCGCCTAATAGCAGATATTAAAGCTTTCATTCCATTATGAACTTTCTAGCTAATATTGTAAGCTTTCAGATGCTAGAATTTATACAAATATTAGAAAGTGTGTACAAGAAAATATAAATTGGAGCTCATGGTTAGAAAGGAAGTGATCAGCCTTAACTCTATGAGGACATGCTTCTTTTAATTCTGCTAATCTTGAAAAAGTTGTAAATCTACTCCTGCCCTCGTACACATCAGACAAAATATCCAACGTGTGTACTGCACTTTCATTCATAAGTGGTTTAGGATGATATCCTCTTTACAAGCTTCCCATTAATCTAGTATCCTTCATCTCTATTTCCATTTGAGTAGTCAGAGTCTGCAGCGTGTTACAGCAAAACTTCTGAATAGATGAAGTCAATATGGCTACTCACTTGTTAATATTTTTCTAGGCTAGAGTTTAATCAAATATATTCTAAAAACCCCCTAGTTTTTAGGTGCTTGCCTCAGATCAGTTCCTGAGACCATGTGCTTGTCTTATCAAAAATATACACACTTCAGAGGACAGAATTAAGATGTCTAGGGAGAACCTGAAATCAGAATTGGTGCTGAAAATTGGATTGTGTGAGTGTGTCAGGGTTTAATATGACACTATAGGTTTATTTCATTTAATCACAAATACATTCATAGAAATGCTGACAGGGCTCTGCAGCTCAGATCCACACTGTCACTCCTTCAAGGCAGCCTGCCTTGAATGTTTCAGGTGCAGTTGATAGGGCTAATGCAACTCGCAGGACTCGGGCTGGAGTGAGCGTTAGCGGTATCAACGGGAGACAGCTGTGAGAGCGGCTGGCAGCAAACTTCTCCTTGAAAGGACAGCAAGCAGCAAGGACACTTAATTACACTTACTGTCTATTTGACCATCTCTGTCTCATGTAAGAGTCCCCTGCATTGCTGGGGTATTTCCGAACAAAAAAGGAAAAAAATGCAAACTTGACTCCAATGATTTTTCATCCTTTTAATACTAAGAATTGGGCCTTGTGCTGCTGCTATGAAAAAACCTTGCTCAGAGTAATTTCTGGTGACTTCCCTGTGTAGCTCTAAGTGTATTTTCACATGATAAAAATTAAATTCTGATCCTCCTTGATTTTCACTGGCCTTAGGTATTCTGAATAATCATACTCTTTCAGACTCTTTGAAGATTGGCAAGAATTCTTGGGCAATTTTTTGACTTGTTTTCTCTCATTTTTCCCTAGTAGTGCGAATTTGTCCCGATAGTGTTAATTAATGCTTTCTTTTTTCCACCCATGTTTCTCTAGAAATTACAGAACATCTTATGTTCTGTATTAGTGCCTCTGTTTTTCAACAGCCTTTAAGAGATTTACTTAACTTTTTCTAATTTCAGCATTATGTGGTATATTATGTCTACTGTCGCTAGCATTCCTTTCTCCTATCTATTCTCTAGGCTTGAATCAGGATGATGAAGGCTGAATTACTCTGAAGAGGATTGATTTGACAAAAAATGACCATTAACCATATTTTTATTTACCTATGAAGTATAAATCTTTCCCCTTGTTGCCACCAAAGAGGCTGTTTCATTGTTCCCAGCACATTACTTGAGATTCAGACCTCTTTATTTTTCTGAAGTGCTAGTTTTCGAATAGACTGCAGTTTCTTGGAATGTGATAAATGTAACTTCTGTGTTGTAGCATCTCATTCTTATAAAACAGATAGCTACTATTTTACTGTTATACAACCACCATTTAGCAATGATAACTGTAGTAGTTTACAATGTGGCAGTGTAGGCTCTGGAGCCTTTGCCTTGGAAAACGTTGCCAAGGATTTCGTAATTTCGCTATAGCTTAGAGTAACACAGGAGGCTTCTCCCATGTTGCCCTGCTGCACTAGGTAACATCCCCAGTTCCTGTAGGTCACTGTCCTTTGCCCTGCCCTTGGACATTCCCTCTGCCCGGGACTATTGGCCCCTCACCCTGCTTAACCCGAGACCCTACATTGCATCTGTCTTTTGTCACTGGTTCCCTTCAGTGTGAGTTTGCTTCTGACCCTGGACTCCTCTAGTGTGAGTGTGTAATAAACCTCACTTGGGAACACTACACAGGAGACCCTTCCCATCTTTCTTTGCCCACGACCTCGCTCTGGAGTGTGTGTGACTGCGGGTACAGTAACCCTTTGCCTCTGCTGGAGAGTCTTCCTCAGAAGATGCTCTCGGGAGCAGTGGCAGGGTTCTCCATCCCTCCACTGCCTCAGCAACTGGCACCCAGTGTGGGGCCCTTTCCGTGGGCTCCTTGAAAGTGTTCTCCACACAGCTGCTGCCACTGGACATACACCAATAAGCCAAAAAACCCCTCAATTTTCTGGGAGATTTTTCTGAGGGAGCAGCCGACAATCTTTGCTGAAGACTGGCTGCATCTGCAAAAATCCCCACAAGAATTTTTCTTTTGGCCTACTGGTGTGGTGAGTATGCTGAAAAGGTCACCCTTTTTTTATTTTTTATTTTTGCATTTTTATCACGTGTGAGGGTGAAAGAGTGAAATGGGAGCTAAATTCACCATTCCGCAGTGGGAAGCTTATTTCCAAGTTCATAATACCCTGGTTAAAAATGGTGTTGGGTTTTCTAAAAAGAATTTAAAGGCTTTTCTTCGCTGGGTTTTTAAGTATTTTTTTGATATTACTTGGGATTCAGCTTTGTCTGTGGAATTTTGGGATACTGCTGGGAAAAAGCCATAATACACGACCACAACAGTGCTGGTACTTCCCCACTGGTTTGAGATTATGACTTATTAATTTGGATGGTGGTTCTGTTTGCAACAAGCCCTATATACCAGATACACAGGAACAGGAATGTCTCTCAGGAACGTTTTAGTCTCAATTAAATTGTTCCAACTCAGCGCACATTTCTCTCCCTCCCTCACACGATGAGAAAACCTAGTCAAGGCATGAAAAGGAAGGGATCAGAGAGAAAGGTCCTGGTCTTCAGGATGTCTCAGAAGTAAAATGATGTTCAGAGTTTTAACCTGAAGTTAATCCACCTTTACAATATCTGCTGAGAAAATCATTGTTGGTATTTTAACTACAAAAGGATTTAATTCAGTGTGTTGGGTTGAGCTTGCCTGGCCACCAGGTACCCACCAAGTCACTTCATCTCACCCCTGCAACAACAGGACAGGCAGAGATAATGAAATGAAAAATTCATTGTTTAAGATAACCACATACACCCTGTGTATTTCAGAGATCTGGATATCTTTGTTCCTCTATTCAAAAATTGTTTCATTATTAATTACTTCTGGAGTTACATTGTAAACCAGACGAAAATATTCTGGATTAAAAGTGAACTTGGAATGATAAACTTGTACTTCTACTACTGCCCATTGACTTGAAAATATTTTTTCATGATGATATAACAGTAATTTCAAACCAATTTTCCTGAAATGGATGAAGTCTAGACACAGTGGCAACATTTCCTCTTCCAAAAAAAACATGCTAAGCACATTTATCCTAATTTTTTGTAAAGATTACATTGATTTTCTGTTAAAGAATGCTTTGGTAACACCACTTAGCAGAATAGAAAAATGCTTTGTAGTCCTGAACCTCCATGTTTTCAGTGGCCTCGGTATTGTTATGTTGTGTGAAGGTGTCTGCTGATCACACCTTTTTGATAAGTGCAACCTCTCAATTTGAGATGTAGTTTTACAGCTTTTGGTTCAAATTACTCCTGTTACGGAGCTTTATGACAAAGTTCATACTGTCAAACCTGTTATTACTTTCAAAATATGGACAATATTATTTAGTTTAGCCTGTAGGTACTTTTTCCTCTGTGTGTTCAGGGAAGAGTGAGAGGCACTTTTCCTGAATTTCTCCAGGTAAAGAAGAAAACAGTGGAAATAATGTTATGACCAGGATTTGGTACTGTAACAAATCTAGGGATTTGCAGGTTTTTCATAAAAGTATCGAAAACCAGGACTTTGGTTCTCTGGTTTGAAAAATATTTGCAGGAAAACAACTAAGTAAATGATTAATGTTTTGAAATGTACGAGGAATGAATCCTACCAGGATAAAATTTCTTGAAGAGAATCCATACTAATGAGAGGAAAAATAAACCTCAGAAAATCTAAAACCAGAAATTACGAACAGTGTCGAGCTGTTCTCGAAAGAACAGAAAGAACAATATCTTTCTGTTTATACCAGGAAGACAAGTTGTGAGAAATCTAGAATAAGGATTAAAGATTTATTAAAGATTTAAGAATAATTACCTGATGAGTAGAATCTCACGAAAAATAAGTTAAAGCATAGAGTTGCTGGGAGAATAATGTTCTGAAGAAAATTAAGTCAAATACCCAACACAAATTCTGTTTTTAAAGGTATATTGGAACTATAAAGAGACATGTCTGAATGCCTCAGGACATCTTTCTGAAACTGAATCTCAAACATAACACCAACAATGGAAACACATAGGTTCATATATGAGTTTAAGGAATGGTACATACATATGTGTAAACAGCTGGAAGGTAAGCCATAATTAGACTTATAAGGAAGTAAATGTTAATATAAATAACATTTATGAAGGCGTAAAAAACCCAAGAAATTGCTGTAGGAAGAGGCAAAAGGAAGTCAGAGGAAATTTAGGTGACTAAAAGCAAAGAAGAGCAAATTCTTTTTGATTCAAGCACACAAGAATAATAGATATCTTTCTTTAAATTGTTTTACAAAAATGGAAAATATTAAAGTATATTGAAATAATGATAAAGAAAGATGTGGTGGTATTGGAGTAGGGGATTTTAGGTTTATGGACTTGAAGAGAAGTCAAAGGTGGTCCACTGGTGGCCTATTGTGAAATTCCTTTTATGTTACTGAAATAAGAGGCACTTCAGAATCTACAAACCCTGAAGCAATAACTGAAAAGACTGATATAAACTACTGAAGAAGCAATTTTTAGTTATCTAGAAAAACTTAACCAAAAAAAAATACCCAAAACCCCCCACAGATGTGTTGTCATAAATGGATTCTCTCAAAACCTTCTTTGCCAAAACAGGAGGCTTAACAAATAAATAGACTAATTTTGATTAGTTTTGAAAATGATAAAGGAAGACAAAGTTTGACTTGGAGATGCAATATAAAGAAAAAAACATTTTTAGGGAATGGATAAGTCTTATTTGAATTGTGGCTGGGAGAATTTCAAGTATGGACATAATTCCTTTGGAAAACCTGATGACTGAATTACAATTATAGTTTATCAAATTTTTTAGATGATGCAATGGGGACACAGTTGCAACAATTTGAAGGTAAATATTAAAAATGAGAATTCTTGACACAGAAACATGGTTAACTAAATCTGTAGATACTTTTCCAAAGAATGAGAATCAAATGCAAAAAATGTTATATGGGCACCTCTCTTGTTTTTTCTAAATAAAAATAAACTGTTTTGTCTCTCCAAACATTATTATATTCATATGACTGATGAATGGTAGTGATAGTTAGGGATCATAAAACCTGGTATATTCGACACAGTTTTCTCATTTTCCTGTAGCAGACAATAATCTCAAGGTAGGCTTCATACGTAGAAAAATAACATATTAAAAAAATGTGAGGCATCCAAGCGGAATATTCACAGAATCTCTGTTTTCCATGGCTTATATTATGCCTTTATTTTCCTAGCAACTGAATTTAAATTCATTGTC
>WAAG01075646.1:1104-54103 GCA_013390105.1 Tichodroma muraria | reverse complement strand
TTCTAGGGTTTGGTGGGTGTTTTTAGTAACTGTCTTCATTAGCCTACTTACAGCACTGACTGAGACAACATATGCAGGACTTTGCATATATACCCTTTAAAGCTAGAGAGGTTAGTGTTGTGTAAAAAAAAGCACAGATACAAAAAAACCACAGATCTAGGTAGTACATAACAAAATGCTTTTCATATCTGAAAAACTATTTTCAACTTCCTTACTTTATTAATAGAATAGTGACAGTGTTTCGTTTTTCCTCTCCGACAATGTTTCCACAAATGGGCTTTAGTCTCTTCTACCAAAGCACATTCAAGCTGTGGCAAGAGATTGTCAGCAAATTTGTCTCAATTCCCAGAATTAGGACAGTTGTTTCCTATGCCTAGAGCTTTTACTGTAACTGTTTGTCAATCCAAGTATCTGCTAATTTACCACCTCTGGTATCATCCAAATGCCACTTAATCCTGCTGCCCTCAAAGCAAAAAGCCAGGGAAAGGACGGGAATCTGTACTCGATAGACCTTCCTGTCCATGGTAGAGAACAGCTGCAGCCTAGATCTGTGCTATGGAACAGCTACAACCAGAGTTTAACCCACAAATCCAGATGCCATGTGCATACATAATACCTGATCGATGTCAACTTAGTGAAAACTCAGTGCAGAACAAGGAAAAAAACAGAGCACTTCGGACAGACACCAGCCTCCACTGCAGAGTAAATCTGAGCACCAGTTGCCTTTTTAAACATCACAGGGGTCAGAGGTGGAGTCTCTGAAGCCCCTGAGTTCTGAAGGCTCAACTCCCAGGGATACAAAATGCACAGGGTGTCTCAAACCACCTGTTAAGCCTCTTGTGCAATAAGATGCTGGACAGTTGAAAGTGTACTTCGGTTGTCTGACCTGATCAATGGTCAGGGCACTAAGATCCAGAGTCAAAGGCTTAGTTTTTATCAGAAGAGGTTACAGTGATACCATTTACAGCCTTGAGTTCAGGAGTATACATCCTTATCTCTACTGTACCTCCCCCTTTACAGATATTCCTTCATTACCATCATATTCTCTATGCTCTCCACGTGAGGAGATTCTCTCTACTGTAAAGTGGCTGATCTTTGTACTTTTGAGTACATAAATAGGAATTAAAATCAGTGTCATCTCCACTGCAAGAGTTCATTACAGACAACAAAGCAACCTCTGATACTTGCACAGTTTTGGAAGCAACAGTCTGCACTGCCTGGGAGAATGTCTTCTGGAGTTACGTACTTTGTATCAAGTTAGCCTAAGCTTTTGATGTGATCAAGACATCTTTTTTTCTCAGCATTAATAAAGTGACACTGACTGTTTACAAGCAGGAAAAGTGGAGTACAGCCACCTACACTAATTAGTTACTTAACCATCAGTAACTCACTCTTTCCATTTGCTTATGCAGTGCAGCTCTTGCCTGGTGTCATCCTGCAGATGTGAGCTGCTGTGCCAGTTCTTACTCCTCGGAAACTTTATATTACCCATTCCTCTTTGATGCAGCTGAAGTCTTGTGTTCCACAGGGTTTAGGAACATCTAACTTTGAGCATCCAGAGAGAAGTTAAAGCACAAGAGCTCAGCAGTGACTTCTGAGCAGAGCCATGCAAAAAACGAAGCAAAATGCTCAGTAACCTGCATTAAGCCCAGGACATGCTTCAGTGAGGCTTTGCTGTTAGATTACCTCTTCAGAGTCAGAGCCAAACAGTTCAAGCACCTTTTGATCTTAGCTGAGAAACACTTTGCTAGAGGGTGGGAAAGGACGAGGCCTCAGTAACTTACTTTCAGGAAGCAGAACGCTGTGGTTTCTGAGACTTGCTGATAAAACCTATTGAATTCAAGCTTTCAGTATATTTAAATAGAAAGACCATTTTTTTTTAACAAGGAATTTTACTTTGTTGGATATTACTGTCTCTCCATCAGGAGGGCAACAACATCATGACACTACTTAGTAATAAAAGTTATTTTCTCAGAAAAATTGAAAAGCCAAATTTTCATATAGTCTTCATATCAGATTTTCTCCTTGAAACTACCTACTCAGAAACTTGCTCAACTGGCCCTTTGAAGTTTTTAAGAATTTAAAATATAGTCAGTATAGCAGGTTCTGTTACTGTTTATCCTATTGGATAATACAGGTTCACTTCTTGCAAAACATTCATGCATCAATACTATATTAATAGGAAGTTTTCTCTAGTGATAGGGCATGGTATTAAGAGCAAGGACTGAAGCTTGACTTGAATAGAATTCACATAGAACTCCTAAGAAATTAGAATATTACCACTAGGCACCTTAGCCACACAGAGAAAAGGTAGCACTTAAAGTTTCTAGATATTAATGTCTATTACTTCATATTATCACATCACTTCTATTATGAAGAACAAAGAACAAACACATATCTGAACTTAACTCAGCCCAAGGTCCACATTTAACTGATAGCACACTACCAGAGATTTCCTAGGAGGCTCCTGAAAATCTCATTATCTTGAACCCTGCATCTAATCACTGCACTTGCACATTGGATTTAGTAAAGCCCATGTGAGTAACAACAAACAAACTCATGAGCAATAAAACAAACACAGTAGAACTTCATTGCTTACACAGAAAATATGGCAGAGCACATACAGTGATGAGAACTAGTGAGTAAAGGCACCTACCATTTTGAATATAGGGTAGGAAATCAACCTCTTCTCCTTAAGTAAAAGGGAGCCTTAGTAGCACAGCACAAAGCCAACATCACAACTTTTAACACTCATGTTAAAAACTACAGCCAGTTTCCTGTCCCTGGTTTAAATAAAACAGCACGCAGAAAAGCATGTTGGGAGGGGAGCTTTAAAGGGGAGGAACTTGCATGGGGGAACTGGAGTGATTAAAAAAAATAAAAATAAAAAAAATAAAATAAAAATCCTTTCTAAAAAGGACAGACATTCTTAACAGTCATCTGGAACAGATTATTCCTCTNAAACAACCCACCAGCACAAGAGGAAGTCATTGAGCCTTTTTGTTAATGAAAACAGCTTGAAGTAGATCTAAATAAAAAGTAAACCAAAACATTTTGAAATTATATTTACAGTTTATTCTTTCTAATCTGTTTGCTATTACCTTCTCTGTGTATAAAGCTGAATTCTCAACAATAGCAATTTTCTCTCAATAGCTGCATATAAGTTAAGATGAGCAGGGCTTTGTAGCCTATAATACCAATAAAATGTTTTGACTACAGCATTTCTTATATACTGCCATGGACTTGCTGGTGGGCTAGATTTTTGCTGATGGTTTTGTTTTTATTTGGTTTTGGTGTTAGGTTTCTTGTTGCTGTTGTTGGGTTTTTTCCTTTTTTTTTTTCCCAAAAGCTACCTAGTTCTTTCTGTTCTGTTATAGACATACATAGGTTCAATTATTTGTACAAGGTAACAGTGAATCATGTTTCAAGCTTTAGTTTTTCTTCCTGCTATGACTGGGAATTTTTTTTAATGATTTCACAGTTTCATTTCTTGTTTAAAAGTTTATAGCTGTTCCAGTTTCATTTTTCTCTTCAATGCTTGTTTAATATAACTGGAATTTTGCAGTAGGTTTGGAGGGATGGGAAGACAGTAACTTCATCTATCTCTCTTCTTTATTGCCTTAACCTCAGATTTTAGAATTGTTTTCTCCACTTAGGAGTTTCCCCATCTGACAGTTTTCCTATGCTGCATGATTTCAGAATAATCTGCTTAGCTAGACAAACCATAAAGCTGAGATGGAATTAACACAGCATGTAATTGCATCCAAAATACAACCTGTACTGGACCTTGGCTTGCTAAAACACGTAGCCCCTACTAATTGCAATTATGTTTTTATTGCTGCTGTTAACTTTCAGTTATTTCTACTATTTCAGGTAGAGCTAATTTACATGTAGTTGTGGCATTATTTAGCCACATAGGTAACTTTTAGGGAAACTGAGGGTTGATTCACTGATTTTCCTGTAAGCTGAGCATGAAAAAGAAATAGCTTTTTCTTCATGAAGCTCTCTGCCTTTGTCTTTGCCTTCCCAGACCTGTTCCTGTGGCATTTCCCATGAAGCTATGAGCTTCAGCTTTAATAGTGCCTGTCAGGGGGCATTTGTGCTTATAGAAAGGAGACAAGGCCAGGCTCCCAGCCCAGCCAGGTCCATTATCACCCACTCTGTGCGCCTCTCCTAGCATTTTCCCCCTTCAGATATCTGGCCTCGGGCTGTCAAAAAGCAGTGAGCTTGGCCTGTCTTTGGTCAGCGGTTGGGTAGCAGTGCTGTGTATTTCAGGTGCATTCACTTTGCTGCAGGGTAGGAGAACATGCCCACAGCACGGTCCTACCTGCCCTGCCAGGAGCCCAGAATGTGATGCAGGGCTCCAGGAGCTGGTAAGGCTACACTCTATTGCCTGGGCTCAGTGGGTGCCACAGCTCCCACATAAATGGGGTTGAAAGATGCACATAGGAAAGCATCCTATTCTCCTTAATGATCATTTCTGTTCAATGCTCATAAATTAGAATGCAGCTGACACTCTTCCCCTGATACACATAACAAGTGACATACAAATGTTGAGGCTTTTAATTTTTCATAAATGATCTGAATAAACTCCAGATTTTTGCAAGGCACAGATCCTTTTTGCTAGTAATTTTCTGTCAAAAAACAAAGCAGAGTTATGAATTTCAGCCTTTGCTTCTCTTTGTGCACGTATATAAAATTTACACCTGTATCCCTCATACCCATTAATGACTTAAGATGAGCAGTAGGCAGCTTATGTATATGGGGAGTTCAGGTTGTTTCCTTTCTGTTGTCACTATCAAAAAAGTTTTGCATAGAGGATGAATCAGGTGAGCTTTTGTAACAAACCATAAGGTCATGGCACAACATGAGCTTTTGTTATCCAAAGATGCCAAAAGAACCTTTCTACATATAGAAAATAGCAGAGGACGTAAATAAATAAAGGAAAAACATTGGCTTCATGTACTGTTTTCTCTGTTGTCCCTTCAAAACCTGGATTTAAATTTTGTGAGTCTGTGGGAGGTGTGAGCTCACTTTACTTGAATGATTTTTGAATTCCAGTTTGTTTTCTTAATGCTAGAAACATAATAATCCTTTATTGCTGTTTGGCTTTTCAAGAACCGTGTCCAGCTTTGTAAAGCAGAGTAACTGCACTGGAACATAAATGATCTTCTCAGAGCACAGGTGGGTTCCTCAGGAAAGGAGGTGTGGATAGGAGACGGGCTTAGGACTTGGAAGAGCAGCATGCTTTTTGCCAGTTCTCTTGTTTGCAGCTTGATTTCAGGTTGATCTTTGTCTCCACCATCCTCTCTGTACACAAGCAAGAGCTCGGAGAAAGATCCATCTCTATAGCTAGAGCAACCTGTTGTACCAAAGCAATGGCAGCAGTCTGGTGTGCCACACCCCATGATATGGACTTTTAAACCATTACAAAAGGCATTATAGCCAGCTTCCATGTTCTTAGTTAGGGATTCAGCTAGATTCTACTGTATTAAATGTTGCCAGTAAGCTTGTGCATATCAATGATCTAGCCTATTGCAACCTTTTACCGCTCGTGATGCTGTGGAAACAAATATCTTATATTTTTGGAACCCGTTTTAAACACTGGTCTGAATGGGAGCCTGTCACTGCTACTTTGTGCACTGTATCTTTAAATAGGCATAACTAACAAACTGATAAGAAAACGGCTTCAGCCTGGACTGTAGACAGGTTTCTACTTCCAGCCAGCCTATAGCAACAGGGAGTGTTCTAGTGGCTGCTCCCATTCAAGCTGTGATTTCCCTTTATGCCACCCCTAAGCCCAGACTTGCTTCTTTAATAACATGCAGCCAGTCATGCAGCTGTTGCCTTGAACAGCACACAGCTTGATAAGAAGGGTGCATTGGATCCAGATATTGCAGCAAATTGAGGTTATTATCCCACTTGCAGTACTTCTCTGCAGGAGCAGGAAGCCTGTTGGGAAACACAGGCTCTGACTAGGAGGGATTTGCTTACCTTCCTTCACTGCTGGAGGAGGGTGGAGGTGCAGGTACAGCTTGCTTCCTTTGCTGCTTTACAACTCCCAAGGGGTGTTCTAGGGTTGGTTCTTCCCCAGCTCCAGTGGTGCTTCCCCAGCTCCCGTGGCAAGACTAAGCCCCGAATCATCAGAGTGTGGCTTTAATAAACACCGGCACTGCACCCAGGTAACCTTTGAACCTGCCTTGCAACAGGTTCAAAGGTAAAAAAAATTATTCCTGATCAAATATAAAGAGCAATTTTGGCTGGTTAGAAATGTTAAACATACAAGTCTTGCACAACAGTGTTAGAAGAGAGCAGCGCATTGTGAAAACTAACCCCAGCCCTGTGAAAGCTGCAGCCCTGGGTTTTTCATAGGGCTCTCATTTACTCCAGGAGCGCACAGGGCACTGAATAAGTCTTGCTTCACTGAGAAAAGGTGTCTCTTAGATTGCACTTCAAGCAAGCAAACATATTCCAATGTTTTTCACCAGATGCTTTGTGTGGAGTCCTGTCCTTAACACGTCCAACCGTTGAGGCACAGGTTTCCCTTGCAGCTCCAGGGGTTGTGAAGTAGCCACTGTGGGGTCAGGGCTCTCAGCGCAGTTGGGATGTACGGGGTCTGGTTATCTCAGCATGGTGCACCTTCCCTTTTGACACAGTGCAAAGGTTAGTGCACTTGCTTAAATGCCAAGTAGGCCATGCCTGTTCTGTGAGAGATTTCCTGTGTTGATTTAAACGATGGTTTTGATTTGGGGTATTTTTGCCTTCCTCCATCTCTAAAATGGGAATAAGAGAGCACCTGTGCTTTATGCTGCATGAGAAAGACAGTTGTGAGGTGAGGTGTGCAGGTTGGGCTAGTAGGTGGAGCTTCCTGACTTTGCTTCCATAGGCTGTGGATATGATCTTTGGAAGACATTTTCTGCACATGATCCAAGAGATAGGGCTAAATAGCAAAGTCCTTTCAGCACTCACTTATAAGAGAGCATCCAGAGGAGGGCAACAAAGGTGGAGAAGGGCCTTGAGGGGAAGCCGCACTGAGGAGCTGCTGAGGGCACTCGGTTTGTTCAGCCTGGAGAAGAGGAGGCTGAGGGGGAGAGCTTCCTCGTGAGGGGGAGAGGAGACGCAGGCAGGTCTTTGTGGTGACCAGTGACACGACCCAAGGGAATGGAAGCTGTGTCAGGAGAGGTTTAGCTTGGATGTTAGAAAAAGCTTCTTCACCCAGAGGGTGGTTGGGCACTGGAACAGAGTCCCCAGGGAAGTGGTCACAGCACCAGTCCTCACAGAGTTCAAAGAGTATTTGGACAATGCTCTCAGGCACATGGTGTGACTTTTGGGAATGGTTCTGTGCAGGGTAAAGAGTTGGGACTCAATGATCCCTGTGGATCCCTTCTAACTGAGAATATTCTGTGATTTCTATGACTGGTCAAAATAATAAAGCTTTTGTTGATCTAGGTCTGGTTTGTCTGGTGCTGGAATTTGACTCCTGTATGATATCTGAAGAGTAAACTAATACTAACACTTTTCACTTAAGACCTTAAATATTCTTAATTGGTGTAAGGGAACCTGACTGTATCAGTGGATATGAATAAAAGTGGAAGTACCTGTACCAGCACAGCATCCTAGACCTTCTGGTTGTAACCTCCTAGGTTTTAGAAATGCCAGTTTAAGGAGGATGAAAGAAAATGAATGGGAGGGTTTCCCAAACTTGGTGCAAAGAGGTGACACCAATGTTGAAGTCTCTTGGCATCTGTCTGTGGTGCATCTTGCATGTGGGAAACAAAGCAGTTGATTCAAGGTTTCTACAAGGTACGCAACAGATACTAATAATTGGGCAGGTCCCCGTTCAGCCTAAGTGGATATTGCACCATCATCTCAAAAGAGCTGGAATGACTGACACCATCTGTGGTTTTGGCTCCTAGATGTGTTTTATACACCAGTGGGGGTGGGGGAGGAAGGCGGGGAAGCATAGCAGAGTCACTTGAGGAGGGAACAAAGCCAATGACCTGAGCTAGTTGAATGTATAAAGCTGTAACTGCTTTTCCTTCTCCACCCTTCTCTCTGGTACATAAAGTACATGGCACTTTACCTCGTTTGAACGGCAAATTAATCCAAGTTGTGGTGTTTTGTCACCTTTCACCCATACAGTTTCTTCCTAATGAATTAAAACTATTGATTAGTTCACTGTTAAAAACTGTGAAGTGAGCCACTTGGGACAGTGAGTGTGTCATCCTTGAGTCTGGCAGGGGAGGCTCTTGGTCAGTGTCCTGCTGAACTGCTAATAGCAGGTAATCTTTTCTCACTTTGTTTTGAAAGCAGGTGTGAGGAAATACATTCAGTAGTCCTGGAAGACAATGGGCTATGCTCTGTAGTGCAGGCTTGTTTCTGTACATCTGTGTTCCTTGTCTGCAAATGAGTGATGCTGTAGTTTGTGATCTCAGTGACCAAAGCACACAACCAATGACATAAAGTAACCTACATCAGCTGTTTAAACATCACCTATGTCCCAATTCTGAAAATGAGGAGCTGAAGGCAGAGCCACAAACACCGGGTGTTTTTTTCATAAGGTTGGAAAAAAATTTCAGGTAATGAAAATAATTTTTCCCCTCATGATTTAATTATTAAGAAAATGGATGATAAATGCCATGATGAATTCTCTGTAGGTTAGCAGGGGTTCCATGAATTTTATCAGGCTAGTCATTTTTTGAAGTCTGAGCAAGTTATGCTTCAATATTTATTCAAACCATTACTTTTTGACAGAAGTGTCTGCATGCATGGGGTTTTCAAGATGGTGAGAATATGATTTTTCCTTTGCTATTTTTTATAGGTGACAGAAAGCTCAATAGTTTCCCTTCTTTGTTTAGATCCATTTTCTGGGCTGATCTAAAGTATCACTGTTCAGATTAACACGTCTTTCAAATGTGATCATTTGCCCCTTGCTCAATTCACTTGACTTGAATAATGAAGAAAGGGACCAAAAGGGAGCAAAAGAAATTAAAGAGTGTGTCTTCCAGCTTTGTTCAAGCTCCATTGCTGAATGCAGGATTCAGAGGTGTATGTTAGATACCTGCCAATGAACATACAACTGTAGGATATCCCTGAATGCTGCTTAAAAGTTATTCTTACTGAAGTTATGCAACCAGTCTGAGCTGTAAAGAGTGGAGCTAAAGGTCATTACCACACAAAGCTGGAGTTTAATCACTTCTAGGTACCATCTAAGAAGCCTTTTTTTTATTGGTCTTGTGAAATCCACTCAAATGCAATAGGCTGTTGAACGATAAATGCAAAATAAGCTCTAACCCTTCAGCCTAAATAGTTGCCCTGACATAGTAAAATTTGGTTCCATGATATTATAAGTAATTTTTACTGTGGTAAAACATTTGTGTGAAAGGCATAGATGTGTCATTGAACTATTTTAACGATTAAGGAGGCTGCATGTGTATTTGCAGTTGCTCTGTGGTGCCCAAGAACAGCCGCACACTACTTTTGTTGCAGGATGTGGCTGCTGCGTAAAATTGAAGAATCTGAGTGAATTTGCTGCTTCTGTGTTACCACTGACAATCTTGCATTGTCCTCTCTGTATGCAAAGTTGAGCAGTGTGTGTGTGCCTTTAAGCGTCGATGGTTTTAAAACCAGACAAAACAGAACGTTGAGATAACTGAAGGTGTTACATACATAAAGGTAGGAACTGGTAGTCTCTACCTTGCAGGGAAAAAAAGCATCTGATTTCTATTTTGACCTGCTGACTCTAAGCATAACAACTGACAGATAGTTTTACTGATTTGACTGGAAACTTTTTAATGTGTTATAGAGTGTATTTGCATTGCTCTATTTGGGATCAGAATTTGTCTTCAAAAGACAAATTCTTCTGAGCTCTGACACAAAAGAAAAAAAAAGAAAAAAAAATTGGCATTGATCACTTCAATCTGATAAGATGCATAGATGATCCAAAAACTGAAGCTACTGATTCCTTTGCTCAGTAGTTTTCAAAGTCCAGTTCTCTTATTCCACCTACACATTTACTTGAACATTTTGCTATACTTAGCCTCCTGTACTGACAGGATTAAATGTGGGCAGCATAAGCAAACATGAAAGTTTATGAACTGAGACTTTGACTATTGACCATTCAAATTGGAAGTAGGAAGATGGAGCAAATCTTTCCTAGTGACTTTAGACTTTGGATTTTCATACTAATAAAAGGAAAAAGCTGATGTTCAAAGTGAGCAATACTTGACGTGTAATATTTAGATGAGGAAAGTTTAAAGACCACTTGCATTGCTTCTAAGTGTTATCAGTGCTGTAATTTCATTAGGTGGTTAAATTCTTATTGAAACAACTGAATTCCAATTTTTGTTTTTAAGGTAAAAAGCTTCAGATGTTGCAGTGGTAAATACAATTGTTTGCTAAGATCTCTGTTACAGCCCTTTGTGTGTTTTGTGTCTTGGGATTCATTTGTCCACCTGTGCTTAACAGAAAGGATAAGCCTTGGAGTTTAGCTCTTTTCCTGATATTCTGAGGAGACTTGAGCTCCATCTCTAATTTAGAAACTCTCTAATACAGGGACTCTTTCTTTTCCTTTCAGGCTGAGATAATGCCATTGATGTTGATTACCAATAATTATAAATCAATAGACATTCAGCCTTTAAAATATGGCAGATCTTCTACTTATAGATTGTTATAGAAACAATGCAGAATGCCTGTAATTTCAGAAATCTTTTCCCTTGATCTGTGCTTCAGCTCAAGCCTTGACTGAGTCAGCTTTGCCCTAGTTAAAGATCAGGTTAAATATAAGAAGTTCAATATGTTGTGAGATGAGGTGTCCAATGCTTTTGTGATTTAATTCTCTGGTTTTCTTTAGATAAATAGATTTAAAAGACCAATGAATTATGCTGTTGGATCAGTACTGACATGGTCTTTAATTTCCACATATGTATTTCTTTAGGAATCTGTGTAAACAGATCACTGGAGCTAAATTTTAGAAGGCTTTTGAGATCACTGTCATGCAAGATCACAAAAAGAAGCATTGCTTTGAACTGAGAATTTAGATTTTAATTAAGGCTCTCTTGTTGAAGTTGCTTATGTAATGATTAAAGCACTTGTATTTTGGTGCCTAAAATAGGTTCAGAAATGCAGAGACTGTGTTTGAGGTAGTTCCAATACCACAAGTGGGTTTCCAGGGTTGTACAGATAAAAAAATTTCAAATTCAATTTTGTGCCAAGTGAAGCTACTGACTTTGAAAAAGCCAATTGCTTGACTAAAAATACATAGTTGTATATTGCAGTTCAGGGGAATACATTGAGGAAAAAAGGTAATAATATTCAAATTCAGGCAATCAGTACTTCCTGTAGCTAAACTGTAACCCTGGGTCATGTTTAGTAAGGGTTTGGAGCAAGGTGAGTACATGACTTTAAACACCTGATTCAGTAGAGTGTGATTCAGAATCAGTGTGTGATGAATGGGGTTGTAAATGCTCCAATGCCCTTCTAAGGCATTTCCTCTGCAGTCACTGCAATAGACTTGCAAAAGGGAAGAATCTGATGCTTTTTAATTGAACTACAGCAGATATGATTGTCAAAAGGTACTACAGAAAGTCATGACAAATCACTAATCAGATGTGTCATGGTGAGCACTTAAGTACAGACATTTTAGTTGAATTTCCATTGTGTTCAGTGTGACTTCTCGTGTGTTTTAAAACTAGCATGTTTCCCAGATTTGCTTTGGACAGAAAGGACCTGCAATAAATATATAACAAGAACAGAGATTTCTCTTGGGTAAGGATGGCAGCAGCAGTGTGTGCTTTTCTGTCCAGGAAGAGAATTCCTACCTGTGCTGTATAACACAGAATGTTACTTCTGGTTTAAATGGAGAGAGATGAACACCACTACCCCTGAGGCAATCTTGCACTTCACTGCTAGTGGTACTTGCCTCATCCTCAATTACTCTTTTACTGTATCACATATTCTCAGTTGTTTTCCTTTTAGCTGAAGTGTGATAAGCAATATATGATAAGCTGTAAAATCTGAACTGCCCTGGGTTGCAATATATATCGAGTCCAAACTCAGGATGCCATTGAAACAAGTAAACCAAAATGCTCTGATTAATTTTAATTAATATCTGGTGACACATAAAGAAGTCAGAGCCAGCAGAATACAAGATGGAATAAGAGGAAAGTATAGAGTCTGAGGTATGGCTGTGCTGCCGCTTGGTGACAGCACATCTCATTGTGCCCTTCAGTGCCACTCCTGCCTGTCAGTGCTGTAATTGCTCTTGCTCTGGTGAACCTTGCCAAGGCTTTGGTTAATGTGCCAGACACCTTCAATCTTGCTGTGGCATCTCAAGCACCTCGGAATGCTTCCTACCCACATGGGAGCCAGAAGCTCTCTCTGCTCAGCTCTCCAGATTGCTGTCAGCAGCCATTTCCGACCAGTCATCCTTAGGTAACTTTAGCCCAGCTTTTGTTTATGCTGATTGTGTTTGCAGTGCCAGGGAGTCTTCTGATGCCTTCACCTGTCAGGTTCAGCAGGAGACTGTTTCATCCCTTTTGGACCATGTTGCTCAAGGGCTGAGGTGGAGCATCTGTTTCTGTGGTTTGCTTGCTTTGCCCTCCAAGTTCTGTTATTCTGGGGTTCAGGTATTTGAGAACAGTGCTTGGACCAATGTCTCCTCAATTTCAGTGGGAAGTGCTGGCATGGGAGAAGGCTCTGCCTAATTTTTGACTCAGACTTGCATCTGTCTTCTTTGGCAAAACCCAGTTTGACTGCTACTTTCCTGTAGATGCTGTGTTCCATTTCCAGGCATTTCTGGAGGAGTGCTTTGGCATAAGACTATTGCTCTGAGGAGCCAGGAGAATTTTGTCAGGGGCTCTGTACCCCCTGGCATTGTTTCTTCCGCCTCTGAGCTCACAGGTTACTGCAGTGCATGCATCTCAGTTTCTCCCCCAGTATAAATCTCTGAAATTCTTGTGATAACCCTGTGCTCCTGCCAGTAGTTGCTAAAATGACATGAGACTTTGTGACAACAAGCTGGGAAATTTGGCATGGGGAGGAGACTGAAAATTGCTGCCTCTTTCTAAGTCTTTTGTGTAAGTTAACATAGTGTTAACATGGTTTTCCTGTGGCTTCTCTTTGATACAGATTGCTTTGTGCCTGTGCCAGATCTGGGAGCATATTCCTTCTGCTGTGAAGTTGGTACTTTCTGTTAGGAAATGGGATGGAAGGGGGCTTGTTTGGTAATTATAACAAATGATAGAAGGGTAAGCACTTAACAGCAAGCCCAGGCAAGTAGTGTCTTCAGCTGTACTGAACTCTTGAGTCAGCTTTTTTTGCAGTGAGCTCTATCTTTTTCTCATATGAGTAGCTGATTTCTGTTCAGGCTCTTTCCCACAAAGTACTTTCTAGAAGACCTTAGAGCTATTTAGGAAGGAGTTTCATTTGGTCTCTAGCAGTTTCAGAAAGCTAAACCCTGTTTTGCTTTGAGGATCTTTCAAACTTTAAAAAGCAAGACAGCAGTTTTAGCTGAACAGAATTGCATTATTTTTTTTCTGAAATGCTGAAGCACAATGTCTAAGCTTAATTCCCAGCTGGGCTTGGGTGTTTTGCAGTATGATTTGCTGCAGATGATACCAGCATTGAGAAGTACTTTGACTAGTCAGAAGCAGACTGTTTTCAGCCCCAGTCTTGTACATCCTGGGGTGGCACTTCAGGCACTGGCTCAGGCTGCCTTGAGTACCTTTCAAGCCTGAGGCAGCACTGCTAGGATTAATCTCTGTACCATGGGCTGTTACTGTACTTGAGGCTGCTTGGAGCTTCGGAGCGTTTCCTTTTCTTTGGCACACAGCCTGCTTCTTTCTGAACCTTTCAAACACAAACATGGTATAGTTTGCCCCAAAACTGTGCTTTGAGCTTCTCTGGCAGTTTGCCAATAGCTTTAGATGAATTTGCTATGATTGCAGTCACAGCATTTTGACTCGCTCAGTAGCAATCCAAAGAAGGTTCTTCCTGGTAGAGGTGTACAGTGCAAATGCTAGAAAAATATTCCTGTAATACCACATCTCTGTTTGTAACTGGTAGTATCCAACTTCAAATCTTCCTTGAGGAAATGATGGCATTTAAGCTGGGCTCATGTCTATAGCACATAAGGAACTCCGTCTCTCTGCTAGCAGGAGCATGCAATAAATGCTGTAAATACTATAAATTTAAATCAGCCTCATCAATGAGAAATGGATCATTAATTATATGAGCTTTAGGCAGCTGATTCTGAACAGCAGAGGAACACTTGAAGAGTGTTAAACTGTTCAGTCACTTTGTAAATATCAGAATCTGCTTGACTACAGTAAGCAGTATCTGCTCCATATGCTGTGCATACACTCCACAAAAAAGACTTGTTCAGTGGTAACACCCTCTGTTATCCTCTGCTGGCTGCTGACATCCTGAGCTTTCTCATGTTTCAGCCCATGGTGTGGAGTGCAGATCATTACAAGACTTCCTCCTGAGGTGCTGTCACATGCCACACTTCATTTTATACACCCACATATTGTTGTAAAACCTTTAGTGTAAGTAGTATCATTAGTTATTCCATATTAGAGTAATACAACCTGAACCCATCTTGTTGACCAAATGTAAGGAAAGATTCCCATAGAGCAGAGCTACTATAGAAGGTGCTTGACTTCAGCCTTCCAACATAGCTGGAGGACAACCCAAGGCTCTGGAGATTCTGACAAGTGCTGGAAATGAAGAGTCTTTCTTTTCTTTCCTTAACTTTTTTTCTATTTCATTCAAAAGTGGTGCACACTGGTGTTTTTAATTTTTTTTAATTAAGCTTTTGCAAGAAGACACATTAGGAAACACTTCTGTAACACCCAGATGGATTTCATCTCATTTGCATTCTCATCTCCAAATTTTGCAATCTGTGTTTGTTTAAAAAAATTAATAAAAAAGACAAAAAAAACCACCCTTGTCTGAGGAGGTTTATCCAGGCAGTAGAGCTGATGGCTTCACTTGGATCTGTGTAGTCACTGGGGTACTTAATATTCTGTAGTACTACTTCATTATTTCAAAAAATAGCATCCATACTGTTGCTGGGATCCGCCTTTTTATCTTGTGGGTTGAAGTGCTATTTTCTTTCTTCCAGTCTTGCAGTAATTCCACATGCTCTTCAAAAATACATACCAGTATACATTGATTCATTATCTCACATATTTCCATGTATCAAATAGTTGTCATAGAAGTTAAGAATTCAGTATTTTTATTTCTCCTATCTCCATCCCCTTTCTTTTTCTCATCTCCACCCCAAAAGTGCAAACGCACCAAGTAGTTGTTAGTCAAGATTGGTAAATGGAACTAGATATTCTAGAGAGGATACTCCTCACACATAAAACCGTAAAAATCTCCTAGCCCCTTTTAATGAGCTTACTATGAAAGATCAAAACATGCATTGTGACACACAAGAGAGCAGAAAAGACCAACAGTATCGCTGAAGTCTTAACTCTGTGGCAACAGGGAGTTAACTTCAGCCAAGCACCTTTGCCCGAGAAATGCTTAAAGCAAGCAACATTTTTTTAATTTTTTTTTTCTTTAGGTTATTTTTGTCTTAAGTCACTTACCTCTTTCAGTAGAATATCAGTTGTTGTTTCTGTAATGTCATTAGCACTGTTGTTAGCTTCCTGCTCTTTGCTATTCGATCTGCTTACTCAACCATCTTTTATACTGTGACAGCTACACCCTCACGTAATAATAACTTGTTTTTATGCAGTGCATTCACCTCAGTGATTTACCCAGCCTACTCACAACCTTACAAACCTGAAAACACTGTTTTAATGGGATGCTGTCTACCCTCTAGTTGTCTAATCTATTAGTGGTATTTTTATTGTGATGTCAAGATCACTTCCAGTGTGGCTTCAAGGATCCATAGCAAATGGTATAGATTTACTATAGATCAAGATAATAATGAATTTCAGTCTGAAATTGATTTTTCCCATTAAATTGAAATGATTCACAAAAGGACTTTCTCAATGAATCCACTTTGACAGTAGAATTTCCATATGCTTGTCAGACATCAAAACTTTTCTAATGGAGGCTCTGATGCCCAGACTTAACAGACAATTTAAAATTGAAGTAAATTACCTTTTCATCCAGAGCCCTTGTGATTGTTGTTTCTAGTCATCTTAAGACAATGCATTTAAGTGACAGCCAGTTACATGGACTTTACCAGAGTTTGGGGGAAGTCCCTCTTGGTTCTTCCCCAGTTTGCATGGCCAGAAACTTGAGCAGTTGCCTATCGCTGCAAAGATTGTTATTCTCTGAAGAAGGTCTCTCAGAGAGATCTTGCTGTCGTGTTTAATACCCTTTCAGTGGAGCCCAGCTAGAGGTTGTCCAAGAGCAGCTAGTGCAGCTGTTCCTGCTCATGTCTGCCTCGCTGGGCTCCTCTCAGGTGGCAGGGAGGGATCAGCAGTTCTCTGTGCTGCCACAGGGCTGGTGCAAAGAGCACGATGAGCTTCTGTGGAAGAGTGGTTAGCTTTCATCTTGCAACATTTTTGTTTGCTCAATTACTTTTTTCATTCCTTACTGACCTTTTCCCAAGTCAAATGTGTTGGTTTGTTTATTTTTTTTTTGTTTTTTTTTTAATCAGAGACTTGAGAGCAAAACTTGTCATCCCCTGGCTATAAATCTTGATACAGACATACATCATAGGGAAAAAAATTGATTTTTGCTGATTGCCTAATAGTTACTTAGGTAACACGTTATCCCATTTAGTTAATTCTGTCTGCTGATTTGGATCACTGTCATTTTTTGTATCCTTTAACTCTCCTGAAGCTTCTCGGTTTTAGTATGGTGCCTTTCAGTGTGAATGTCAGGCCAAAAACATTGAAATTTTTTGTTTGATCTAGGTATTCTGGCATTATAAAGATCAGCCGTGTTTTGATAGAGGAAGTTAGACAAATACATGTTAGTTAAAGATTTGGGAAAAACATGTAACTGTAGCTTTTTCTGGAGCTTAACAGGTGCTGTGTGAAAATCCTTCTGAAACTATCATGGTAAGGAATGCATTACATAGTAGTGTAAAATATGCAAAATAACTGAAATCTGTGGGAGACCGATAAATCCAAACTGACCTACAAGAACAAAAGGAGTCAGTGGGAACTGGGATTATTGAAAGTGATAAAACAATTCAGAGTTGCACTACATAATATCTTTTGCCATTTTATTTTCCGGCACAAAATAAAAAGCCATTTTCTTGTGACTATCTTTAGAGCACTTTTTTTGGTCTTCTGACTGAAATACTCCTGTGTTTTGGTATGGTCAGACAGTAAAGCTGGACAATGTCCTTCTCTGACACTTCTGTCAAAATTGTGTCCCCTCTGCAATGAATAGCACAAGTACTTTATAAACATTCTCTGACAGGACCTCTGCTGCATTAGCTGGAAGTTCACCTGAGGTGCATATTTGGGTTTTAACAGTAAATAAATGCTTCCTAGTTAGTTATGGCTAATACACAAGTGGAAACATTTGGTCAAAGGCAGTCAGTTTTTAAGGTTATATGTGGCTCCCAAAGACAATAGTATTTCCAAACCTGTGTGGACCCTGTGCTTCCTGTTAGCTGTTTAGAGAATGATTTATATTTCTTACTAGCTCTTGCAGAAAGCCTGTGAAGCTTTACAAACAGGAAATGTTCCTCTTGTGCTAGACAGCAGCTGTTAATGAACACTGAAAATTGCTATTGTGACTAATACTGCAACTGTCCTCTTTGCAATTTGTTTTATGGACTTCACTGTGTTACACACTTCCCTTGCAGTAGTGCAAGTGAGAACACTCAGCAAGGATTAGTGTGTGCCTAGCACTGGCACAGAGATAAATGCATCTCCCTCTAGAGTAGCCAATATCTTAAAAACACAATTCATCCACATAGGACAAAACTTTGCATCGAAATACATACCTGATGCAGTTGTTGGAATATCTCTAATTCAGATGCCTGTACTCAGGACCATTTCATAGCAATCTGCATCTGAGCAGCCTGTAGCCATCTGCTGTGTGCATCTTGTGTGAGCACAGTTTTTGGAAGCTGGCCTCGCTGAAGATTCGCCTTTTGAGTACTTTCCAAACTCACTGTTTTGTCATTTTAAAAATGCGTATATATTATCTTCTGTCGTGTTACTTAGATATATAATTCTGTATTGCAGCAATAGACAGCCCAAGCACGGGCCACTGAGTCTAGCTGGGGAAGTGATGCACAAAGAATTGATCATTTGACAGACTTCTTGCTGGCATTGTACTTAGCCCCAGAACTGTGCTGATAGCAAGTGCTGCTTTCCCCTTTGCTTGGTGCATCCCCACTCTGCAGAAGGAGGACTTTGCTCTGCTTACTACAGATTCAGCATTTTGCTCTTACCTGCCTTATCTTACACAGGTAAAGTGTTCACGTGTGACACTAGGAATAAAATACATTATGACCTTTATGGGTCTCATCCAAACTTGAGATAGTCCATAATTCTATGTGACTGCCCATTTCAGAACTTCAACAGGGCAGTGAAAATCAGAACAGTAACTTTCTCTTCTTCCTGAACTGCAGAAAAAAGTGACACAAGTAAAAAAAAAGTATATAAAAGATCAGAAAGAAGGTAGAAAACCATCTCCTCCACCTGTTTAGGGCCAAATCAGAGTGAATCAATGGAATAGGAGAAGGCAGAAACTGCATTTTATTGATTGGCACAATGGTGGGGGTTTGTGGCTGGAAAGGTGATCAATGCCAGGGTTGGGTCTGAGTGTTAAAGGTGTGCCTGCATGCCAGGCTGCTGATTTTCAGTGAAGTAGGAACGGAGTCTGCCCCAGTCCTCCTGAGCTTTTCTCGGACACCCTTCTCCTGCCACCCACGATTCTCCTCTTTGTGCAGAGTTCAAACCACAATGCCCACTGTAAAGAGGTCTCCCCTCCACCCACATTCTCCAGACACTGAAGTAAGAAATAAAGCCTGTATGTGTGTGTTTTCATGGGGAATGTAATTCCTGAACTCTCACATGCTAAACTGCTAAAGTTTAATAAATATTGTCACTATTTCTGGATGTGAAAAGTGGGATATTTGCCTTGACTGGGGGTGGGGGGGAGGAAGAACTTTGTTTTTATTACTGTTGCTTTTACCCATCAGGAAGATTCCAAGATATTGATCAAACTTTTGAATTTTAACACAGGATTTCAAAAAAGAAAAAAAAAATTAAAAAGTAATATTTGTTTTGGAAAGTAAATTTTCCTGCACAAAAGAAGAGGAAAAATAAGATGAGAGGATGAATGAAGCTGTTTCTGGTTGTCTTTAGTTGTGACTGATGTCTTGTTTGCAGATGTTTCTGTGTTGGTTCAGGTTCCTGTCCATCATTGCTCAAGTAAATGCTTTTCATAGGGATTTTAATCACTTGATAGTTTTGGTTTGATATTCTGAAAATTCTTTCTCTGTACAGCAAAGAGAAGCCTTTGGCTGAGAATCCTCTTGCATAAAAAGCAGCTGTTTCTTGTATTACCTCCGGGCAGTTTACTTTCAGGACTGTTAATGGGTAAAACATTGATGGTAATTTTCAGCTGCCACAAAGGGCTTAGTTTTCCATCACCACAAGATGCGTAACTGATCATCAGCCAACTGATATTCAACAAGCAATACATGTTTATCTGCTGAATTACAGCCTGTAAAGGGCTGTTCAAGGACACTTCTGTGCCTAAACTCTGTACATAAGTGCTCACTAGGTGGTGATAAATAATTAATGTAATATTAGTACTGCTCGGTAGCTCTGTTTGTTCTGTGACAAATTGGAAGGGAAGTGGTTGTATGTGGCTCTTCCCTTCCTCTCCAGCCTTGCAGTCGTTCAGGTGTCAGTGAATTCTGCTAGAAGTTAAACAGCTCCACTAAGTGGGAAACTTGTCTTTGCTGCCTCACAGTTTAAGGTCAGCAGCAATGCAGTGAGTTTAACTTAGTGTTTTTATTGTGTACTCGTTGGTCAATAGGACAAAACAACAAATATACCAATGCATACAGTTCTCACAATCCAGCAGTGAACTGACCTTAATTTCTAGCCTTTTTCAGGGAATTCACTGGATTAAATATTACTAACTGGATGCCAGAGAAGGGGCATGGTTTCTGCACTGATAACAGCAGTGTTCTCCTGGTGTACCAGCATGGTACCCTTAGCTCTCCTGGGGAATCTACTAGGTATTTATATTTTTCGGAAGAGAGCTAGGAAAGACTTGAAGGAACCTTTCACAGCTCCTTTTCTTCAAAGAAAGAGGTTTGATATTGTGTTCCCTGCTTACTAACACTTGCCAAATATGATACTGTAATTAAGCTTCCTCCTTTTCCCAGTCTGTGATTTCCCCAGATTTGTATACTCAAATAAGTTTGTCTCCAATCAAAATGCATCTGAGGCACCTTTGTGTGATTTTCAGTCCTCAGAGACTAAGAAATCCCAAATTCCATGTAAGAGTGATGTTCCTAGGTATGTTTTTATTCCTTCCTACTTGAAGAATACTAGCTAGTTCTAGATATGGATTGGCAATTAATTATTGTAGACTAAAATCACAGCTGCATTTGGGACAAAGCTGGAATGTGTCTATTGGAAACGAAATGTACTTTTAGCTGAAAATGATTTGTCGAATACCAAAGCCAGGCTCGAGACTGCTGCATTTTGGCTTCATTTTGGTTTAGGTTTGTTGGTTAAGGTTTGTTACTTAAGGTATGTTCTTACACGGCCTATCTGCATTATGCTCTCCTGCTGTATGCCATACCTGTAAGGGAAACGTTAAACCATGGGGCTACGTCTCTAAAAAAATAAGTTAAATAGGGAAAGACATCTGAGTGAAAAGCACTTACTGTGAATCTGAAACTGCAATGATATCCCTTTGTACTGTAAGCATTCCATGAGGTGATTTTCATGGCTGTATACACTTGGAATGAACCAACAGGATGCTTCCCATCACAGCTTGTAGATGGAGGTTGCAGGACTTGTGAACATATCCCAGCTATAGGTATATTTTGAGGTGGTAGCTAAATGTTCTAACTGTCACCAATGAGGCTGAGATCAATACCTGTAAGTCAGATCCAGGTAGTCCTGACAAAATGGCCTGGTTACCTTAAACACTTCTCAGAATAACCTTTTGTTTTGCCTTTTAACTCCAGGACATTCTGAGATTGCTGGGTTAGGGAGAGGTGCTGCTGCTTGAGGATAAACAGGCAGCAAAAGCTAAGTACAATGAGTTTATAATCTGACCAGCTGTGGCAGCAGCACAGATTGCTGGCCTGGTGCCAGTCCTGTGTGGCTCAGGCAGCTCATCAGCCAATACTCAGGCTGTCCCCTGCCTAGCATTCTAGGAAGATGATTTTTGAATGCCTGTTGTCCTTCCCTTCACTAATAAGCAAAGGAAATTCAACAGGGATGTGTCTGTCCATCCTGGGACTTTTCCACTGAATTATAAACCTTGCCAGAAGGCTCTCAGCAGATCTACAGTAGTTGGTGAAGACTGCCCTGATGTAGTCCAAAACTGGGGATAATAGTGAGGATATCATGCCTTATCCAAGCTCATTATCCCAGTTGCTCTGGAGAAAGAAAACACATTTAGAATTGCTGCTGAGCAGATGGGAGAGGTGTGGCACCAGAACAGGAGCTGTACATCCTAGGCAGCCTGGTTTTGGTGCTATTAACGGGTGTGAGGAGGAAACTTGTTTCCCCATTTGACAAATAAAGTTGTGAAGTTGTTGAAAATCTGTCCTAGGTGAAAACACTAAAAAAATAAAATTCAATTTAGTCTAGTGAAGGACCACTGATACAGTAACTTCAAAATATTTATTTGGGGGTTTATTCCCCTCTGCTTTTCTTTACATATTGGAAGATAGTCACTTGCAGGATTGAGGGTTCAGGTTTATTTGCATCACGAACCCCAAAACTCAGATATGCAACACAATAGTTGTGCTCCTTTTGTTGCTAAAGGTGTAAATCCCTGGAGATGCTTACAGGTGCAGCCTACCCATCCCCAGTGGGACCAACAACACTGAAGAAATAACTGTTATGTCTGTGAAATTCCTGAGTGCTGTGATTCCTTTAGAGGTAGGCCACATAGCCAGACAGAGGGTGAAACTGCACTGCTGGCCTTCACACAAGTGAACAGCCCAGATCTTGCAGTGAGGGTCCAGGTACGATGGAAGGTAAGGACTGCCACCCACTGAGGCACGGTGCCACACCTAGCACAAGTGTGGGGGAAAAATTGTTGATGTAAGCTTCTTCCCAGGTTATTAACCTTTGAGTTTTATTTTATGTTAGCTATGGATATTTGTGATTTGTTCCTGTGTGTCACCAGGTGCATAATAAATTGTGTGTCAGAACCCTTGAATTTATTGTATCGATTTTCTGTATATGTGGATTTTCTCTTGCCAATACAGATAAGATAAATGCAAAATTTGCAAGTTTTATCAATTCGCAACTCATTCTCAGAAGTATCAGATCAATCTACCTATTTTTCCTTAATTAATATTCTGTTGTTCCAGTTGTTCCAGTAACAATTCCCTCTACTGGAATGAGTGCCAATTTGGTATCACCCCCTGCCATGACCTGCTCATGACATTCTTTACTCATCAGTTTTTGTCAGTTTGTAAAGGGAAGATTAAATCTTCCAGATGAATAGGTTACTGTTTTTGGAGTACTTTGAAGTATTCACTATAAGGTGCTAGCACAGAAGTGTTGAGCATGGAGACAGTGAGAAGTGCTCAGAATGTTCTTATCAGTGCTGATTAATCACCATGTAAATTTATAGTGCTGGGCAAACATTTCAAAGTGATAGGACGTCTGTTTTAGCATTAGACCTTTGCTTCAGCATTAGGCCTCAGCTTTAGTGCCCTCCAAGCTGTAGGATCTATGTGCTCCACTTCCTGTTATGCCTTACTGCATCCTTTGCACTCTGCAGAATGTGCTTATGGAAAAGCAGAATGAAGTTTAAACCTGCAAGATCTTCTCAAAACACATTTCAGGGCCATGTTACTACAAGTCTGTGCTACCTATTGTGGATTGTCTTTTTATGATAAAGTTAATTTAATATACATCCTGAATGTCTGTGTCTGAGGCGTGTTGATGTGCTCACTCCCAGAAGAAAAATGCTGGTGTTGCTTTTCCTGTTAGGAGCAGGTGAGTGTAAGCAGAAGAGCGACAGGGTGGGATCCCTTCCTGTGGATTCTTTCTGTCACTGTGGAAATTCTCAGAAAGAGATGGTCTGTGGGAGGACGGTGTTAATGTGGGTGAGACCACATGCAGAGAAAATTTAGCAGGGGAGGAGGCACAGGCTGCCAAGAAGCAATCTGGGAAGGCTGGAGACTGGTTGCACCCCAGAGCAGCAGCTTGCATTGCAGATGGGCTTCATACCATGGAATCTGACAATATTTCTCTTAGAACCTTATACCTAATAGGTTCTAATATACCTATTAGGTTCTAATACCTATTAGAACCAGAGCATATCTAAGATAATTTTTTTTAAAGAGGTATGTTCTAGGTTTTCCCTGTAACAACAAAGTGAAGAAAAATCTATTAGAAAGCAGGGCTCGTCTCTGCTTCTCAGTGCAACGTGGCTTCAGATAGAGCTCAGGACGCTTTTCTCAGCCTTGTGTGCTTGACTGCCAGGCTTCAAGACTTACTATTTATTTCTCTGAAGCCACTGAACTTGACCTTTGTAGGGCTACAGTGATATGCTACATGAAAGGCCCGTGGGGTTCAATCAATCAATAGCTATTTTTTTCCTCTGTACCTGTGAGCTGCCCTTTGGATGGGAATAAATTGAAAAGACTTGATCTTCAGTACAGAGTGAGAGGTTCACTCCTAATACAGATCATTTACATCTATGATGTGTTTTGTATGTAGTGAGTCATGATACTGTTCTGAGGTAGGGTTTTCCTTGTCCCTGACTTGGACATTTAAACAAAATGTCATGGATTTACAGAATAAAGAGATAAAGTTGGTTTTAAATGAAGTTTAAGACTGGAGAGTTTCTATACATGGCATCTGGATCTGGGGCATTGCCTGTGTTTATATTGTGCAATGTATTGCCAATTCTGGCAGCACATGCAATGTTTACCTCAGTGTGTACAGAGTTGAGATCCCTCTACAGAAAGGCTTTCAGCCCTGATGTGCTTCACTCCTTGCAGGGCTGCCCTAGCAGGGGTTGCACAAGGTGGGCATGTCAGGTCAGACCCAGGCTGGCATCTCTGCAGCAGGATCATGTGCATGTTCCCCAGTAAACACCTACTGAGGCTTCATTCTAAGGTTTGCATTTGAAATTGTGAGATCCCAGCACAGGATATGAGGCATTAATGACTGACCATAATTAATTCTGACTTGACAATCTTGGTACCTGCTCCTTCTTCTTCACTATTGGACATGGGGTGGCAGGATAGGAATAACAGTGCCAACAGCACTGCATGTTTGGGAATACGGCTTGTTTGGGAAGGATAGATTGTCCACAATGGAAGGTACCAGCTTGCATTGTGGCATACTTGCTCATTTTGTGTTAGATTTGACTCATTTTTTCATTGACAGTTTTTGCTGAACCTCTTTTGAATTGTTATTTGCATCTGCAGAGACTGTCAAATAAAGGCTACCCAGGTTAATGCTGTTTACCATTCGCAAGTGAGAAGTGAACCTATATTTAATGAACAAAATATTGTGTAAAGTGTGTCACTGTACTGGCAACATTGTGCTGCAACATGTGTTGTTATCATCTTGACGCCTGTGTGTGTTCATTTCTCTCCTAATTCTTGTCATGACCTCTGTGACCTTGTGCTTCAGCATTGCAGCGCCAAACTGTGGGAAGGAAAGCATGCAAAAATTCATGTCTCATTAGAGTTCATCCAAATGGAAGGAAGAACTGGGACAAAACTCAACTGGAATCTTTGTGGAGACAAATGTTGCATTCTAAACAGATTATTTGCATCCTCTCTAAATAATCTTCCTGTCCCTATGTTTCCATGGCCAGACTTATGTTTGGCTTTCAGATGCAGAGATCAAAGCAAGCATCTTCATGCCCTGACAGCTGGAAAAGATCCATCATTTTAGTCCATCTTAAATGGTGAAGTCTATCAAACTTCATCTTGTGCTAAAATCTTTAGCAATCATTGCATTTTCTGATACAGGCAACATAAATAGTGTTTAGTAGAGTAAGTAGTGATGAGCCATAGGCAAATTAGGAATAAAGAAGGCGGATATTTTTTATGCAAACTATTTAGGATGGACAAGTTTTGCTTTCTTAAGGAGCGGTACTTCTGGAGCTGATACCTGTTTATGTGTTGCTGCCTTCTCCGGCAGGTGGACCTTTCCACAGTCACCTCTGGCAGCTGTTTTTCAGTGGTGTTTAGATTGTTCTCGGCACTGAACCATTTGTGGACTGCAGGGAGATAGCGATCCCGGCAGGAACAGGCAGGAGGGCTGCCTGAGGCGCACTCAGTACGGTACGGGAACACGGGCAGGAGCTCTGCGTGCCGCAGGCTCCATCCCCGCGCACTCGCAGGCGCACTTCACAGCCGCCGAAATCCGAATTCCAAAGCCACGCTTCTTGCGAAACCAGGAAGCAATTAATCAACCTGCCGAGGAAAAATGGGTTCAAGGCTTTCTGCACAAAAACGCCGCGATAGGAGCGCAGCGAACGCTGTAAAAGCAAGGCAAAACAAACAGGCTTCGCGGAAGGACGAGGACGCGAATGAGGGGTGAAGCCGCCGGGCGGGGCGGCGCGCACGCCACGTCCCGTCCCGGCAGCGCCCTCTGCTGTGCGCGGCGGGGAACGGCGCCCGCTGCCGCCCCGCGGCTCCCGCGCACGGACACGGCCCTGGAGGAGCGGGGGGAGCCCGCGGGAGCGCGCCGGAGGCTGCTCGCTCTACCGCCGGGCTGGGGTGGGTGCGCCTTCTAGCTCTGCGTTATTTCATTACCGTGGGCTTTTGCCGAGAACAGGGAGCTGAAAATCCTTCACGGAGTTATTCAGGAGGCTCCCTCTCCGCGAGCAATAGCAACGATTCTGTAGTGCGCATCAGTAAGTGCACCCAACGTGTTCGTTAATTGGAGGTGTAACAGCTGTAGTCATTCTTCCCTCTTTCACATTTAGGATCCTGGAAATTTCATGGTAAAGTTCTAAGAATATTTCTGACACTTTGAAGAGTTTTTTTCAATATCGTTCTAGTAACTAATGGAAGTAAGGAACCTGCTGTTACGCTTGTTGGGGGATTGTTTTGTGTCCTGATATTTCCTGCTTTTTATAAATCATGATTTCCTTTTCCACTGCTTTTGTCTTGCTGTTGTTACTCAGGCGCTGACCTAACAGCTGGACCCTGTGTGTCTGCCACCGGCTATGTCTTCAAGGAAGTGTGAAGCTCATTAGCTTGTTTTCCAGCCTTAGATGTGCTCAGTATGCACCCGCACCATGTAACCATCCAGCACTGAGCCTGTCCTGCCTGCAAGACATCCTGCTCCTACAGTGTGCTCTACTTAATCCGACCAATCAATACCGGCAGCACTGAGAATCAGGAAAGAAATGTCAGGTAATTGACTCTGAGCACCTTCTAACGACTGCTACATGAAAAGCACCCTTTCCTCCCATCCTTGACATGTTAGGTTGGCTTTCGTTTTGTTGGAAGACTTCACAGGACAACCTGGGACTTTGCAAGTGCAGGCCTGGAGGCGAGTTTGGTACCACACTGAGACTGGCAGGGAAGGGGGACCCTGAAGGTAAATTTGGCATTGAAAAATGCTGAGTTTGCATATCTCTATATTCTGTTTAGAAACAAGTCCTATTGTCATCACAACATTTTAAAGGAGATGTTGATAGAATACATAACCCAAGTGTTTTCTCTAGTTTAAGATGTCAGCAGAGACTTGGGAGAAGCAAATCTGCTTTGGGATTTTCTAGTATTTGAGGCACAAAGCTCATGGAATGTTTTATTTATCTGGTAAAATGATGCACAAGGATTTTTTGTGGCTTTCCTTTTTCCTCTGTAAAATAAACAACCTTAGTAAAGAAGTCCAGGTCCAAACAGGATTGGGGAAAGTTACAAAGTACAGCTGGGCTGCATTTTATAATAAAACAGCACGAAATCCAATCACGAAGAGTAGGTGGAAGAGGATATCTGCAAGAGAAACACAGGCTATATGTGAGTATTTCCCCGTCAGCTTCCTTTCATCTTCTCTTCCCACCCCGCCCAATAAAACTCCGTGCCCTAATGTGGCTCTGTCAACGTATCAAATGTTAACAAATAGACTTTGAAAGGTGTGTTTCAAAGCCTTTCCAGTCAGAAATGCTTTCAGACACCCCTGTTAACCCAGGAAAACATGATTGTTCCCTTTTGGGAAGAGGGTGTGACAATTAGAGAAAGCATTGTTCAGTATCCGAAGTTATTGCTATGATTTTATTGTCCAGTGTGAGGGATGTACCAAAAGAAGGGAGACAAAGTATATACAATATAGTTATACAATAACACTGGGAAATAAAATCTGATTTTGAAATGTTCACTCTTCTGTCAAATTTACTGGTATTTCAGGTTTTTTCTTTGAGCTATGGATTTTATGTGGACAAAGACACTCAAAATCCATATTTGAGATTGATACTTCCATTGTCATACTTTGCTGTTTACCTGAGAGTGTGTAAAATCTGGATAAACCTTTGCCTGTATAAAAGAGGAGGAAAAAGATTACATCAGGATGATGTTTAAAATAGGACAAAGTGCACCAGTGTGCTTTGTAAAAGCAGAACAGAAAACATTTGTCACATTTTGAAATTCTGAATATTTCTTCCTCTTGGATTTATTGTTTCAAGTTATAAAAGGATCCTCAGTTCTTTTACCTTCTAACATCTATGGGGCTTTACTGGTGCAACATAATGGATTGTAATAATTCTGCTCTATGTGTATTTGTAATTTTAAATTGGCTTTCAGATTGGTGCAGATACAGTTGATAAACTAGTATAAAGGGCTCTAGCAAAAACACTGTTTGTTCCAAGGACTTGTTTCAAAAGATGAACCAGCTCAGAGAGAAATCCCTGGTTCCTGCAGGAGGCAGCAGCTGGAGGAAACAGTTGTTCTACCGTGGTGAAGGCCGATGGCAGCGCCCTCAGTGTGTCAGGAGGGACGGGCACAAAGCATCCCCACAACACATGAAGGTGTTGTGGATATGCTGAAGTTTGGGCCCACAGTGTAAAGAAAAACTTTCCTGCTGCTCCTGACCTCTCTCCCACTCCTGTGCAGCCTGTCAGAGCGTGCCTGAGCTGCTGCTGGGGTCAGGCAGGTGAGCAGAGCTTTCACTGCCAGCTCTGTGTGCCAGTGGTTTATCATAAATGCCAGAGGGCTGCCTTGACTCACTTGGCAAGTGAAGAGAATTTCACTGAGCTCTTCTGCCCCAGTTGGAGGGGATCAACTTCTGTTCTAGACTCCTGCTGCCCCGGGGGAAAGGGGTCTGGGAGGGGGCTTTGGCTCCCTCTGCTTGCTCCTCTGCTGCCAGCTTCATTGCTTCCCAAAGGGAGAAGCACCCCATGGACCCAACCACTTACTGCGCACGGTGATCTCCGCCACCAAAACGCCTCCGGTTTGTTCCGCGCGCTGCTTGCGCTTGTCACACGTCTCGAGAGAGCAGAGAGAAAGCCACGTATACCAAAAGATTTAAAAATCATAAAAGAAATACGGGCACAATTCTTATGTTTCCAACCAAGGAAATTGCTGTATATTTTCTAGGGACTTTTTTTTTCCCCTGCCTGTAATTTTTAGGGGGTTTAGTGCAGAAGAGATTTAAAGAGAGTTTTTACAGTTCATTTTCTGAAGATTTTGGTGGGCTGCCCTTCCTACCCTACCTTAAACAAAACTCCTGTCAAGAAGGGGAAAATTGAGCTCCACTTGTTTAACCCCTGACCTTCTGTGGTTGTTTATTGCTAATGATAATTGTTGCCCATCAGGTAGAAACAGGAGGCACCAAATCCTTTCCATACAGATCAGCTCATGTCCAGCAGTAATGACACCTGCCACAGCTGACAAGGTTTGTATTGGAGGCAGTGCTCTGCAGATTAAAGTTCCTTGTGCATCTCCTGACCTTTGCAGATGCCTAGCTGTGGGCATTTTTATTACAAACTCAGCATATGGTAATTCTGGTTATGAGTTGCTTGTAAGCACAGACCTCCAGCTTGGTTCAGCCTTAATTGCAGGAGACCACCAGCTGCATTTTTGAGTGGGAAGTGGACTCGAGGGATGTCACCTGATCGAGCAATTATCCTGCACTGGAGGTCGAGGTGGGAATTCCACACCTCAAAGTGCCTGAAAGGATGATGTAGGTGTTTGACAGTACTGCCAGAGGGGCACATATGAAGTAATGGGTTTGTGTTTTCTTTTAACTCTGATATGTGGCTGGATAAAAAGTTGAAGAAATGTTGAAAAACAAACAACAAAATCTACAAGTTTTTTATGTTGCCTTTGAAACTTAGAATTTCTAACAATGCATTTTTGTCAAACATGCAAATTTTGCTCAAGTCAGTTCCCCCTGCTTGGCACTGAGGCTGTATAATACAAAATGCTGCCTTAATTTGGCTCCTGGACTGAGAAAGGGGTTAGAAAGAAACATTTGGTTCACCAGGAGTGATGCTTTCTCTTCTCCAGTAAGAAACATTTGTTGTTGAAATGACAGCATGTTGGCCGAGGAGTATTTTGGGCTTTCATTTCAGGTTAAATAAAATTGGATTTCTTTGCATGAGAGAAAGAATGGTAAAGCTCTGAACTGGTGAAGGGTGGAGAGAGAAGTCTTTAAAGAAAGACATTTTATGGACACCTGGCCATATTAAATTATGTGTGCAGTGTATGGCACCCTCACCATACTCCCATCTAAGGATACAGGAATCCACTCTTCTACCTCAGTTCCTGCTCCAGAGACAATTTATGTATTTTATGCAGAGTAGGATGTCTGTAAGAGCAATAACTTATTGCAGCATGCCTTGTGAAGGGGGACTGGGAGCTTTGAGACAGGTTCTCCCACTGCCCCCAAGGTGCTCTTAGCACTGAGATACTTGGTAAAACGGAAAAAGCTCAACTTTTTCCTTTTTTCCAGGCTTGTGTTTAACTGTAGCTGTTTGTCAGGCAGGACTGTAGTCTGGGATATCAACAGGAGCTGAGTTGTTCAATGGCTACCTTATTTCTCAACACGTTTAAACAAGTCTCCCAGTGTGGCATGGCAGGGGTCGGGGTGCACAGCTGGGCCACTCGGGTTCCCACAGTGCCGCGCCTCCGTCTGCTGAGAGCCCTGGCGCTGGCTCTACACCCGGCATACCCTCGGGAAGGGCTGGCCATCCTCTGTGTGAGCGTGGCACTGCGTGTTTCTCCAGCAGGGGGGCCTTACCACGGGGCAGGAGAACTTCTCGCTGTCGCAGACGTGCGTCTCGCAGTGCAGCCAGACCTTGGAGAGCTTGGGGATGTTGCGGAAGCGGAAGGCGTTGAACTGGAACGTGGCCCGGTTCGTTTTCCCGTTCTCGTGCACAAGGATGGAGTAGTCCGTGGCACACCTGTGTTGTGTGTGGAGAAGCAGTGTCAGAGCCCCCATGGCTTCAGTGAAACATCTCCTGAGGTGACAGTCTGGTGAAAGCATTTGCCCTGCTGTGGACCAGCTTTTCCTTTGCTCCCTCATATCCCACAGCCAGCTTTCTAGCCATCCTCAGGGCTGGGCTGAGTGGAGGTGCTCCCCCAGGTCCCACCAGCACCTACCCCTTGGTGATCAAAGGCCAGTGGATCTGGTAGAAATACTCTGAGGAGGGAGTTGCCCAGCAGTTGTTGAGAACAACTTTAAACCTGGGGAGATACAAACCCCAGATTAACAAGGAATGTTCCAATTGCCAATTTATTACTCATTCCTCCTTCCCTCGCCTACCTGTCACTTAAGCCCTTGGCTTCCACTCCAGCAAATATGTCAGAACCAATTTCTGATGTTTCAACAACAAAGGGGGCTTCCTTTATACTTGAGAACTTGGCATTCTTTGAAAGACAAAGACAAAGGCATCATACATTACCAGTAACATGCAAAGCAAGACACGGCTCAACTTCAGACTCTGCTGGAGAGACTGACCCCAGAAATCTGGGTTCTTACAACATGCAACCTCCAAACCCTACCCCGGTAGTAGGACTATTGCAAACCCAAGATGATGTTTAAAAATATTTTTGTTAATATTTGGCGTATAATGATGGTCAGTGACAGAACTTGATGCTGTTTGGGATGTAGCATGTATTATATCACAGTGTGGGTGGGAAGCAAGCTTGCTGCTGCTGCTTCTGGTGGTGGGGAAAGCTGGTGAGAGTGAGAGAGTGGAGATGAGTGTATGGAATGGGAATGGAGTTGGGACATGGCCACGTGTTGGAGAAAAAGAATGAAGACAAGCAGAAATCACAAGAATAAAGCCAGCCTGCTGAACATGGAGCAGTGTGGTGATCAGGTGAAAAGTTTTTGTTACAAATACACTGAAGTGCTTGCCTTAAATACCAACACTTCTTTTTAGGTAAGATGGTAACAAAGCTAGCACCAGAATTATACAAAGAATATCAGGTTTAGTCCTAGCATTGTTTTACCTAGTGGCAAATACTCCTTTTACCTGGCCTATAATTTTAACACATGTATGTTCCTAGTTGTGCTTTTTCTAGCTGTGTTAAAATAGGGAAGCTGTTTTGGTGCTTTTAACTGTGCTTTTGTAGATAAAATATTCCAGGATTAGAAGCTGGCTGCTCCAGCAGTGCAGTGGAGCTATGGAGAGGAGAGGGATGCTTTACAAGATTTGCCTGATATCAAGGGACAGTATTTTATTGGCAACAAAATTCCAGCATGACCTAAAGATCTGTGGGGTACATGAAATATCTGTCAGGTGAGAGGACCTGGGAGAAAGCTGAAAGAGAAATGCAAGGAGCTTTGCTCTGTCTATAGAGGCCATGCAAGGCCATGAGTACATGCAGATTCATGCTGCTCTTGCAGTGGAACAACAAAGTTTTGATTTTTCTTATAAAACCTGTCAGCAGGTTAGAAATGTACCTCTCAGCAGAAAAATCTGCCTGACTTTGAGGGATTAAAAGAGCAGTTGGCATGTGTCTGCTCTGTTCACTTTAAGTATATCCCTGTTAATCAGCAGAAAGAAGGACCCCTGCCAATCCCACTGCAATTATCTGTTCCAGACTAGTAATGTGCCCCATGACACATAAAAGTCAGGAGCAGCAGCCCTGTTTTTTCCAGCTCTTCAGCTGAAGCCTTTGTAAGGTAAAGGTGAAGGTGTGAGTGGCAAAGAGCACTTACAGAGTAGAAGTTGAGGGACAGTTGGCTTTCAAATGAGCCGGAGCTGCCGTTCTTCACATGGACAGTGGCCACCCTGGGGACAGGACAAAATTCTGCATGAGCGAGGCATGGTGATGAGGACAGGGTGAGACACGCTCCCAGAAGAGGATGTACCTTTGGTCAAAGGCAGCCTGGTTCACCAGGTAGTTGGCATTGTATGTGCAGGTGAATGAGTAATTCACAGGCTGGCTCTTCACAATCACCGAGGAGTCATTGGAGACAATGGAGTTATAGAAGTGATACATGGGATTCTTGAACTGTGAATGGTGAGACAGAGAAATGTGGGCAGTATTGAGTCTTTGAGGCATCAGGAATGTACTTTGAAGCATGGAGATTCTGGTGTCAAAACAGCCTCCCCAAGGAAACATGGTTTGGTAGCTCTTTATATGCTGTGCTGCCTATTCACATGCCTTACTAAACTTAAGTTCTGTGTAATACAGGTGCAAGTGAGCAGCAAACTAATCACTAAGCCTGTGAGTATTTCGCCTGGAACTGCAAAGCACAGCTGTGTGCTCTTTGACACTGCAGTTTGCCTCCTTCTTCCCTCGGTATCTAAAGCTTACTTCAAGCTGAAGAGGACAGGACTCTCTCAAATGAATCCAGCCATTTCCTGAGTCAGAAATGCTGACTTTCATAGTCTTACCTCTGACTGTGTCCCACAGTATGATTTGTTTTTAGGTGACAGGTCTGGGATTGTGAATTGGTAATATCCTGAATCGTGGATCCCATTGTAGCAAATGCCTCCAAGTGCCAGCTGATTAACCTCCCATCCATAAGGACACTCTGGAATTCTGGTAATGATGGTTTTAGGATAGCAGTATACCAGAATTACATCTGAAAGGAAAATGATACACCTAGAGTTATTCAGTGGTAATTTCCTTTCAAAGAGGTGAGTCTGCCCGCTTACTTTCCTTTGGGGGTTTAACCTGTGAACAGGGGTGTGTGCTGGAAGGTTCCCTAATGAGAGCAGCTTTTGCTACACAAAACTGATCTTTAGGTAGTTAAATTCTGTCCTCTTTGGAAGAGTTTGGCCTTTGCCTTCTAATCAATGCAGAATTTTGTGTAAATTTTTTATCTTTCTGGAAAAGCTGATTGAAAAGCAAAGACACTGCTGAGAAACCTGAAGTAAAAAAGGACTGCACTGAAATATGAGTCATTAACTTATGCTACAAAGCTGGCTTCTGTAACACCACTGACTCTGTAAAAATAATATTGGTGAAGTTGTTTGGTAGGCTTTGTAGATCTGCACTGTTTTATACCGGTGTATAGATCTTGGCCACAAGAGATGTTCTGCCTTTTCTGTTCTTGGACTGGCACTGTAGTGCCAGCACAAACTGAATTTTTCCAATTGTCAAGTCAAAAACCAAGATCTAAAAATGAACTGAAGAACCTAGGCCTGCTAACAATAGGAAATGACCCAAACTCCCCCCCCGTAAACAGCAGAGCTGTGTGTTTCCAAACATGGTGATTGCTAATACGCATATGAATGCTGAACAACATAACAGACAGACAGATTGCTTCATGACAGCAGAACTGGATATTTTTCACAGGTAGAGCTAATTTGAACGTCTAATGGAAATTTTAAGGGCAAATATTGACTAACCATTAGTGACCTGAAAATTGAGAAAGATATCCAATTACTACAGTAAGAAAAAAAGGCACCCTCCCTGGAATTATTCAGTTATTTCTTTTAAAGCCCTTGCCACTCTCATTTTTTATGCTAAAAGCCTCATTTTGCAGCCTTTCCATGTCTGCTAGGGAATAATCTGAGAAAGTCAATTAGAGACCTTAACAACTGGCTTTTTTTCTGAGTAACAAGCCTTTAGCACATGCGAGCTGATTCTGCTTGTGTTAGTGCTCAGATTTATAACTGGCAACTTTACAGCTATGAAAAATTCTGCAGTTAAGAGAAAATGCCTGTGTAAATAAAGGTGCTAAAATAAATGGCTAGAGGGCCAAATACTTTAGATATACCATGAAATGACTGACAGTAATCTGACAGCAGTCGTGCAGTAAAAAGCAAACACTAAATTGAGACATATTCCAACAAGTTTTTAGAGCACATTTTGTAACTGTAGTGAAATCTACATTACAGCTCTGTCTGGCACTAGATCACTTCAGTTTCTAGGCAGTAATCAGTGTGCAATTAGAACCTTACTTTCAATGATTTTTTGATTTTTCTTGCTTTAATCTAATGGTGTGGTTCAAGAGTTCAGCCCAGCATATTCAATCACCATTGGCCATCTGATTGTAGCCCGTGGGACTAAAGCCCAGTTTGGGCAGCAAAGATCTGCTGCACCTAGCCCGTACTATTAAAGAAAATTTCTAATTGTTTTTGTTCTCTTTGCTATTTTATGCTTTTGTGATTAACTTTCTTGCACTATGGTTATTGCACAGAGTTAACTATATGCCTAATTCTTTGTGGGGTTAGGACTTGAAAGGTGCATTCTTTATTGTGCTAGCTCAAAGCAGATCAATAAAAGAAAGGTAAGGATTAGCTCTACGGAATCCACAGTTTAACTTTCTGAAGGAAAACCTTTTGATTTTGAATGAAAAAAACCCTTTGGCAGCTTAATTACAGGAGAAGATCTTAGGAGACATAAGTTATTTTACCTGCTTTATTTGGGCTGCAAGGCCCCGCAAGAGCTCGAGCCAAGATGACCAGCAGATAAATAGCAAGAGTCACCATTTCTTGCAATGATCTGAGGACACAGGAAATAAAAGCTGAAAATGTCTTTAAAAGTGGAAATAAAAACAATGCATTGTCTGCAGTCCTGAACTTGTAGTAGCTACTACAAGTTCTGTAGAAGCTACAGTTAAACTGTCCTTTTTGCAGAGATAAAAAAATGACATTACTGATGTTCTGTCACCCAATGTAATTGCAACTACAAGGTAAATTTTCCAAAGACCATTGCTGTAACTGGGTCACTACTGTGACAATTTTACTATTTCAGTTTAGTTGTGGCTTTTAATTATTCTAGTTTGATTTCTTGCAAAGAGTCTAAACCTAAAGTGTTAATAAAGCCAAATGAAACTGAAATAGTGGGATTAAAAAAAAAAGAGGGAATAGAAATTACTAGAAGAAATATGACAAGAACATATATAATGTGCTTAAAATTTAATGATGAAACTATTCTCTGTGGAGATGGCTATTCTGATGTATATAATCTTAACTTCATGTAGCTCAGTCTTGGTGAAATAAACATTTTCTCCTTTGCTGCTAAATGTCAAGTTTCTAGGAAAGCATCCATAGAAGTTATTTACATTTACATTTCAGGCCTCAAACCTGAAAGCTGTTTCCCACAGGGGAAAAACATACACAGCCTGTGAGATTGGGACTGCAGTTCTCATATTTTCTCTTTGTAGATACCCTTCAGTATCAGCCCTCATACACACATCACTAGGCAGACTAAGTCAGAAGTAAGAAGTATCACCTACAGGGGAAAAAAAATCAATTCAGTAGTTCTAACAAAACCAACAAATTTCAACATTTTCACTCAGCCTCTTTTTAAAAATATATATTTATAAAAGGGTCTTAAAGTACATATCAGTGACAATTCTTTCTAATTAAATTCCTATGCATTCTACAAGAAATTAAGGGTTATACCTACGAGACAGGTAGGAGCTAATTATTTCAGATTTTCATTCCAGTCTTATTCCAAAAGCAGCGCTGTCAGCTCTTTCCAAAATGTCCCCTTTCAAATGAACCCAGCTGGTGTTATCTTCGCTTTATATAAGCAATCTTGTAAAAGGAGCCCATCTCTGGTTAAATCTCAACCCGCCAGTATTGTCCAGTGTGAGAGGAAAAAAAAAGAGTTATAGAAAAGCAGTTCTCTTCCCCTAGATGGGTCTGTATTGCTGCTATTTGATTTTTACAAATCTTTCTACAGTGTTTTTTTACAGATCTCGCAAACAAGTGAACAGAAGCCTGCTGAAGGTACAAAACTTTTTGGTTTGTGAGTTTATTAGGAAAATGTAGAATTTCTGGAGAGGTGAAGCCTGCTAGAATTCAGTGAAAATGTATTTATAGGAATTAGCTGCTTGTCTTAAATAGCTTATTGAGAACGTCAAGCTTTTGTGCCATATAAGTGGAAAAAATAATGGCAACAGATCATATACTACCTTTGGAGCTGGATTTTTTACTTATTTTTTTCTAAAAGCTCACAGGCACGTAATCTGAGTTTAGGTAGGCTCTTCCATAAGCCTAAGCATTATACTACATAATAGTAGGACATAGTACTAAATGCATGTAAGACTGTGTAATGGACATTGAATATTAAACTAGATTGTGTAAAATTTACCATTGCACAGAAAACTGAAATGAGTTTACTCTTTGTATGACCATCAGTCATGAAGTTGCCTATCAAAGTCTTGGCTAGCTGGTAGCATTTTTTGGTGACCCATTACATTCTGATTGTGTCAGCTTTTAGTGAAAGGCCCAGAAAAAGGAGTGGGCACACTAGTGCTATTTTATACTTCTGCATAAAGAACATGGGCTTTAACCAGTCTTGCCATGTGAACTGGCCCAGCCTCAGCTTTGGGCACTTGTACCTACCCAGTTCCGTGTGCTGTTGAACCTCCTACGCTCTGATCCCTGTCTCGAGTCACTAAACACAGAGGATCTCGCTGGCCTTGCCTGTGGGACCCAGCCCTGTGGGGCTCCTCACAGATGGTCTGGTATGTCCTCTTGTGCAGAGCCTCGTTCTGCCCCATCCACGGCAGGACTTTGGTGTGGATCTGCCTTCTCTCAAGCAGTTTTTGGCATGTGGGGTGGCACAGTAATAAAGCTGCACCAGTTGTCAGTAGTCTGGGGTTTTTGAATGAGAGAGTGGAATGGAAGAGCGCAGTGACTCTGACCTAAACCTGAAATGCTCAACAAGGAGTTTTCAGCTATCCTGTGAGTGTGACTTATAGGAGCACCTTGAGGACAGTGTTCACTGCAAGAGGTGTCTCAAGCCAGAAGACCTGAGCAAAGCAGGGCCATGAGTGCACCTGTGTTGTGAGGGCTGCTCGGTGTGCAGGTGAATCTGCAATGACATGAAGAGTTAAGTAATCAGGGTGACTTCTTCTGGCAAACTGATCCAAAGCCCTAAACTGAGGTCGAAAAGCCTGTACATGTTGGTGCTTAATTTCAAATATCAAGTCCGAACCAAGACTGAAGCTTTGTAAGGAGTTGCTCTCACTGTTCTTGTGAGCCTGCAAGCCATCACATTCTGATTTAAATGAGATTACTTAAAGATGGACACATGGATAAAATCCTCTGGCCAGGGTTTGTTGTTATTTTAATTGAATTAAAGAATAATCCACTGAACAAGAACCAAAGCTCATCAATCATTTGGTGTGATCTCTCTAACTAGAGATTATCCTCATCAGAAATCCTCAAACAAGGAAGATTTAATGCCAATCTGTTAATATGTCTGTGTCCGTTTTATAGCCTCACCCCAAATCCTGCAGGGATTCAGGCCTAATTTTGATTTCCTAAGGCTAAATCTAAATATACACTGTGTCAACATGCACTCATTTTTTGTCTTTTTGTGTGTGAGTGTGTATTTGGTCTGAAAGAAGAAACCAGGGTTTCTGGTAAGATTTTATGATCAACCCTGTTGTCAAGAATACGCAGCCCAGAAACAAGGGAAGGCTTGCAGGAGAAAGCTTGTCACTTGGGGCATGAGAAAGGACTCCTGGCTGTGTACAAGCTAATTCTTCAAACTCAAAGGATCAGATTCAGTCCTGGGGTTGGACTTGGCCTATCAGATCTGCCCACACTGGGCTGATTTGGAGCATAAAATATTTGGCTAACTGTGATTAGGCATAGTGAAAATGCCTTGCTAAAAATTATGTAAGTGGTCCACCTCACCATAACATTAACACAGATTAGCTTTTTACTGGTGATTTTTAGCAAATACTCTAATTAAATTCATTGGTATGCTACTACAGGTTTCAGTAGAATTACTCAAAAATGGATCTAATCCATAATTTGTAAAAGAAAATAAATGTCTCACTATCTTCTCACCGAAAACTTGTCTCCATGTACATAATGCTCCTTTTAGGCAAAAGGTAGAAAACAGAATGAAAACCATGAAACAAATTTGGCAGTGGTGCCAGCTGGTGTATAGTAGTTTGCATTTGCATAAGAAACAAGCACAAAATGTTTCCTAAGGTGGCACCTAAGCCAACCAGAATTTGATACCTGCACTGATCAAAGGTGAAGGCTTGGGTAAGGGTTAGGTTTCTCTCAGTAAGTGCACACATAGAAAAAGAAAAGCCATTAACTTGCAAAGCAGACCATTGAGGATTGTTGCAGTTCCCTGAGTCTTTCCAAGCCCATTGAATAATCTCAGCAACCTAAGTATTTGTAAAGATTTCAACCAAGAGCAAATGAAGGCCTTATTGTGGATTTCACCTACAAGGGCAGCTTGTGTCTCCAGCCTTGTTCCTCACATTGTGATGGAAGGCTGTGTGAGTATCAGCTGTCTGGCTCCTGCATGAAGGAAGCAAATGAGGTTCTGCTGTTTGAACCTGCAAGGGATATTGCAACACCCAATTTTCATTGGTTTTGGACAAAACAATAAACTTGGAGAGTCCCTTAGTTATATGGAAGGACAGGATAATGAGGATCAATGGAGACGGCAGCTGATCCCGGGCGAAGGCAGATCAGCTGACACTCATCTAGAGGCTGCAGTGTATAAATGATGGTGTTTCCACACACCAAAACATGGCATGCTCAGTTTTGTCCAAGGTAAGGGGTGTATTTTTCCCACAGGCATAGAGACATCCATGCTGGGTCTGGAAGCATAGTAACTGTATTAATATTTGGCTTGATCTGAGTGAGTGGATCCTTTTGAAAGTGCAGCACTGTCAAATCAAATTTTCCTGAAGCCTAATTGAGCTGTGTTGTGTAGACTTATTCCCTCAAGTCACAAATACCTTACAGATTTAGGATTGTTTTGCCTTTTACAGTGTAAATACCTTTCCAGTAATTTATTACTCATGGCATGTGCTTGGTCACTCACTTCAGCACGTGACTGAGTCACCATCCGTGGAGGTACGTGCAGATGTGGCACTAAAGGACATGGCTAGTGGTGGACTTGGCAGTTAGGACAGTAGGACTTGAAGATCTTAAAGGCTTTTCCAGCCTAAGTGATTCTACAGTTCTATTCTATGAAAGTTTTAGCCTTGTGAGCAGATTATAGAACAATGCATGTATGAACAGAGAGCCTGGGAGCCACAGATCTCCTGCACCCCAAGTCCCCACGTGGCTGATATTCTTCAGAAACTGCACAAGACCTATCAAAAGAAGGGGAAAGCAGAGAAATTGTCATTGTGGAAGAGTCACATAAAAATCAGAGATGGATGTTCGGTCCACTGGAAGAGACAGTCTTCTGCTCTTGACTTCGTGTGCATTAACTCTCTGTCTGTGTAACTATGCAACACTGAATCATAATTTTTCAGCAATTACCTGCAGCCATGGGCTTGGTGAGACAGTGCTGCTGCTAGTACATGCACTCCTGGTGTGTGAGAGAGGACGGTCTCTCAGCTGAAGAAGCATTCCCTTGACAATTTTGCTGTTCAAGACAGGTATTTACAAAAGCAAATCTCGCTGAACACAAAATTGTCGCTGAAGTAAATAATCATAATTCATATTCATTTGAATGCCTTATCCTATTGCTGTTTAGCTTGGCCAGCATATTTAATGTTCTTTGGATGCTTCTCCAGCAAAGTCCTGCCTGTTTTGCGGTTTGCTACTTCTGGAACAGAACATCAGTTTCCAGCTGAGTTTCCTTGATGCCTTTGTGTGGGTAAGTGCTTTATTTGGTGTAATTTTTTGGGGGATGTCTTGGAGCTAGCTAGTTATGAAGAATAAGGATTTGGACCTTGATTTAATAAAGAGATGGTGCTTGATTTAATGAATGTATGAGACATGTAAAACAGGTCATGCGAGACCAGAACTGATGACTTACACCAGTCTTGTGAGCCCTCACTCATCCTCGGACTGCCTCTAGTTGGAGATGCCTAAACTTGCCATTTACTTAATTAATTTGTTTAAATGAGGCATGTATTGCGTTAACAGGTGCTGTAAGGTGGCCAAGATACCTGTGCAGATATCTGTAAGGTGCCCAAGATATCCTGTGACACAGGACTTCTAGGACACTCGGGCACTTTTGGAGAGGGATCTGGAAGCCAGGCAGGATAGTTAAGGACATCTTAAATGACACTGGATGTCTGTGTGTGGGCATCTGAGTGGAGACCAGCCAGATACGCTGCTCTGGTTGGCTTGACATTCATTTTTCCTTGCCTTGGGAGCCTGAGCAGCCCTGCACACTCAGCAGCACACATGCCTGAGCCTGCTCCAGCACCCTCCAATTACTCACTGAATGCCCAAGGACAGCTTCCAGGCAGAAGCTGGAGCGCTTCTGGGGGAAGATAGCTTTGATCTCAACAAGCAAGAATTGCATCTGGGTCTTCTGTAATTCTGGGTGAGGGCTCTGACCACCAGTCTGCTCCAGCTGTTCTTTGAAGAGGGTGTGGCTGTGGCTGCTGGGCTCCACCGTGTCCAGAGCTGCTGTCCCATCTGGTATGTGTCAGACCAGAACTGCAGGGATTTTCTGTTGAGAACACAGGGATTAAGTATTTTGTAGTCAGGTTATTGCTGTGGAATAGCATCCTGTAGTCACCTGAATGTGGCCTAAATGGCTTCTGAGGTACATAAGTGCTTTTTTGGAACTCAGTCATGCCATCCTGTAAAACACCTTGTAAACCTTTTAGTTCTTGTTATCTCAACAACAGGTCTTGATCTTTTGGCAGTGTGAGTGAGGATCTCACCTCAGTGTGGGGGTGGATTTTAAGAGGAAGGTGAGAAAAAAGGAAGAATGGACTCTTTGTGTCATTCATTAGTTTAAGCTTCTCAGTTTGGCAGCTGGCTCTGACACAGTGACCATTCCCTTCTTGCTCCAGTAATGCTCCATTTTCTGGGCATTATCCCACTGGTGCTGGGAAGGTTGCTGAAATATGTTTCTCAGTTTGGGTTGGGTTATGTCACCACAACTTTAAAAGAGTCTGCAGCAGATGTCTGATCTTCTTCCTGATTCCTGGTCATGTGTGTTGGCCATAAATAATGCTGCTCACCCAGCCTGCATGCTTTGCTACCAAAAACCTGACAAAAACAGGACTGCAGTGCAGTGAAGCATAAAAAATATACTAAAGGCAAATTTATCCTCTGGAGTTCTTTGCTGGCAATTCCACTGACTGCTGAGAAACTGATCCTGAATATATGCTGCTCATTTTAAAAATATGGTTAAGGAAGAAAAAAGCAAAGACAAATGAAGGGGCAAACTGATAAAGAAATTTCAGAAAGCAGGAAGAATGCTGAATTACAGTAAAAGACTTGATTGCCACATAGCTTGGAAGCATCTCATATTCCCAAGCCCAGAACCCTTTCCTTAGACTTGCAATCTGTTTTGCCCTGGGAGCCTGGAGTGCTCCTGCTCCCTCTTTAACACCTCTACCCCTACCTGAGCTACAGAGCTCTTCTCCAGCTTCCTTATTTCCCCATAGTCTGATCCAGCTGAATTATAAACCTGCTTTGTGGGATCCAGATAGGAATGCACACATGAAGGACTGGTAAAAAACATGTTCTTGAAATGCTCACCATAATTCCTATCCTTTGAAGAGTTAAGATCCATTTGTTTTCCCTATGAAGTAAACTTCCAAGATCTGTAGCGCTGCAGTCTCAAACACAAACCTTTGCACTTCTATCAGTGACAGCTGCTGATTAAAATCGCAGTTTTGGTTTCCCGAGCTACATAATCCTGCTAGTTCATTCTTAGACCTACTTTCCTTAGCACACTGTATCCATTATACCAGTGTTGTCCTCATTTTTGAGAGTTTGTGATTTTTGGCAGTCTGATAGCATCATCCTTGGAGACAGTCTCTTTTGCTGTGAAAGTGATCTGTTTGTTGTAGAGTTATGTGGCTCTGAGAGCTACATGTATCAAGCTTAGCTGCATTAATTAGCTGGTGCTGTGCTTGTAAACTGATCATAATAATGCTTATCACAATCTTAGTACCATTATCTGTTTTGCAGATAATGGAACTGAGCCACAGAATGGTAAGCCCAGTGTAGGGCTCTTGAGCTGCCCATCCTGCTCTTACTTCTCCTGTGCCACTGAAAGAGTAAGCAGCTTGGAGCAGGAAATGTCCAAGCAAACTCTGGATGGATTTTTCTGTGATTGAGAAAAGCTTTCTGGGAAGCTGGGGAATGATTGCTTGGAGTGCCAGGCCATGTCTTCTGGAAGAGATGACTGACATCTCAGGACTCTTTTGCCACCTAAGGTAGTAAACTCCCCCTTGATTGTCAGTTTACCATTCCCACTCGCCTTTATGGCTTTTTGACAATGGTTTGGGGACTCACAATTGATTATCAATTGAGTGTCTCAGTGGATTTGCCTCTTCTGATGCCATAAACAAAGCTTCTCTTCTCACTTTGTCAAGACACATTCTTTCGCATTCAGCCTCTAAAAAGGTCACTTTCTGAGACTTCCCACAGATAACAGACCAATTTCCAGACCAGTTAAAGTTAAAGGGTGTTGTTTCCTTCAAATTGCACCAACACACTATTGATAACATCCCCTGAGATGGTGCTTTCCTTTCACCATGTTTCATAGTAGCAGAGAAATTTAACAGCTCCATGCAGTGGAATGGAGCAGAGCAATTACTTATAGGTTTCAGGCACTCAGTTGGGTTTTCATTTTCTTGTTTGCATTATTACTCAACCAATACCAAATAAAATCCAGATCTTACTTTTTTAATTGGCTGGAGATAGTATTTCTAGTAGAATTCACTTAACACCAAATGCAAGAGGTGGCTGTGGTACTGTCCATGTACAGCTCTTCAGAGATTTTGAGATCAGGTTTGAGAAAGCTGACAACGCCTTTGTGGTTTCTTCTTCTGAGCTGTAGCTGGTGTTGCACTGATCACCCAAAATCAATTCAACCATCCTGGCCAAAAGTACTATTTGCTAGCTTTCAAAATGACAGTTTCTCTTTTCTGATGCAACTTACAGTAATGGAATTGGAGGAAACACACAGTCTGCAGCAAACCATCATTTCGATCTAAGCTGCCTGAGCAGAGCATTGTAGTCATCTGAAAAATGTTTGCAATTATGATATACCAATGGCATTCAAGTAGTGTTTCCTACAAGCTATTCCAGAAAGTATGACACTGTAGTTCCCTTTTATGAAAATCCCTCAGGAATACAATAGTCTGATTACCTTCCAAAGGATTCATAGAGTTGTTCTCCTCAGTAACCCACTGCAGCTTCAAGTACTCAATCCTCCAGGACAGACTGTGCTCAAGACTCCAGATTGATTATGCTGTTAATGACGCAGGCAGCTCTGCTGTTTGTTTATTCTGAGATTAGCTAAAATTAGAAGTTGACCTTATGTTCCTGAATTAATTTAAAGCAAAAATTCAAGTTACTGATTCTGATGATTTCTTTTCTGGAAATATGATCTTGAAAGCCAAAGCTCTTTGAGCTGTGAGTCAGTTCTTAAGTGGTTTTGAAATGAAAGGTGTCTTACCCGATTGATATATAGGAGCAATAAACCCTGAGCAATCTCCAAGGTAATGCCTTTACATGCTATACTGGGCATCTACAGATATGTAAGATTTTGAAAAATCAAGAAGATGTCAAATCCTTGTTTAAAATGCTTGAAAACAGCTGGATAAATTCAGTAAATAGACAGACCTTGATCTGTTGACTGCTTGGATATACCAAAAGCACATGAAGAGTTACTCTTTGCATCTCTGGATGGTCTTTATATATTAAAAAAATAAAATAAAATAAAAAGAACAGGGAACACTGAATCTTTTATGGCAATAGGTTGGAAAGATACATTATTGATGTTTCAGAAAGTGTGTAAGACTTAAAGTGCTGAACTTGAACCACTGGGAAAGGGTCTGTTTACACAGGCTTTTTCTTAATATCAGTTTTAGTTTTTCTCAGGGGGTTCCAAAACAAAGTGTACCCAAATCAATAGTTCTGAAAATGTAAGCTGATTTGAGAGTATTCTGATACATCTTCCTGGAAACCCTTTGGAAAAAAAAAATGTAGCTGGAATGCCAACACTCTACATCTAATTCTGGGGATGGCATGGTATTATTTNAGTGTTGCTGTTTCAATATGGCAAGCAAGCAATGATATGAGGGCAACCAAAATTTTCTTGTATCTTTGTCAATACATTAAGTAACTAATAATGTAGATAATTTATTGACAGATAAGTAAAAATAGAATAGATCAAAGCCTACATCACTCAGGAACAACAGATGTGAGTGAAAAAAGTACAGTTATCCAAATCTCTTTTGCTTCTCTTCCAAGCCTGAATCTTGTGGCTAATCAATCCAAACTAGCAAGTAGTTTGGAAAGATGCTCCTCTCTAGAACAACAAATGCCATATGTTCCTTCTGTGCCTCCTGTCAGGAGCCAACTCAGCAACTTGAGCAATCTCAACTCAGCTGAGATTCCCAGCTACAGGGTGACCTCAAGCCTCCCAATCAGCTTTGTGAATTCCTATACCAGCTCGTTTCTCCACTTCCCAGTCTTCATTTTCCTCATGTAGTTGCAACCCTTATGGCCTGTCCAATATGTCTGAAAGTGTTACTATGTAATGCCACCTTCTGATATTCTCACCTTCACAGCTCCTTCCATGTTTCCTGTCCCACCACCTCTCTGTGCAGTTACCTCTTCCACTGAGCTCAGCAAACACTGCTGCTCTATCAATCTCCTTCATTTCATGACTTTGCTCACGCTATTTAAAAACGCTTGTGTGTGAAATTTCAGCTGGAAATCTTTCCTTCCAACAGTCCTTCACTTTGTGCAGGGTTTCCATGGTGGTTTCCTGCTGGCTTTTTCACCTCTGCTCCTCTCACTAGCAGTATGACATCGGCCAGAAATGGCTCTGAAGGCAGGAGTTGGTGTTGGGCAGACAGTGGTGGTCAGCTAACACGATTCCTTGGCAGCAGGCTGTTGTTGTGATCTCAGGTTATACATGCATAGGTTTGCACTTTTTAAAGCTATTTTAATCATGACTATCCAAAGAGAAGGAAATAAAGGCTCTTGTGCTTCCTGCGTTACCGCGCAGTCACAGCCAGCCTGGACCCTTTAGTCTCAGTCTAACCACGCTCTCTTGAAGTGAAGTGAGGAGGCCAGGTACAGCCTGGCCCCAGGAGCTCAAAGCATGAAGAGGGAAACTGTACCTTGATAATTCATTTCTCTGCCTTCCTCAGGGAGCTTTCTGAGGCTCACTGTGCAAAGGCAACCTGCCCCTGCCTTCCCTGAGGTGTGGACTCCCTTGCCTCTCATTTTGCACACAGGAGGGGCAGTTCCTCTGTCTCTCTTATCTCTTATTTGCCTGTCCATGCCAAAGTTGGGGGCATCCTGACTAGTGGGCAATGCAGCTCAGGTGCAGGGACAAGCCCTGATATTTGTATCTAAATGCTGCATATAGCCATCTTATCTACAATGATTATTATCTTTTAGATGTAACATGCTGGACAGAGTGTCCTGGATGGCTTGGGAGAATAGCCACTGGGACTAAAGGTCACTGAGATCAATCATGCTGATGATTTATTTAAGTGCTTGACTATTGTGAATTTTCTGCTTGGCCAGTGTGCCTTTTCTTTTTTTTTAATTATGTGATATTCTCTGCAAAACTTCCTGTTTATGCATGAGTATCTTAACTCTAGGGGGCTTGGCATCTAAATACCTTTTAAAAATTGATCTAAGGAACTTACATGCCAAACTCATATTTTTAAAAGAAGTTAGTCAGGGATCTAAATCTAGTTATTTTCAGGATCGCAAAACTGATGGACTTTTCCCCACTATTATTAGCACTGGAAAAGCTTCTTCCTCTATATTTGCCAAATATATCTATTGAATTTTGAGTTTCACTCACAAAAGCCTTTTAAAAATTAACTCTTATCTTTCACCAAGTACCTTTTCCAATGAAGCTACTTTGTCTGCAGTGACATTACAACGAGGCTGTTGAGCCCTCCATGTATTCTCTGGATTAGTCTTTATCCTGCAAGTACAGCAGCCTCCAGCGCTACTGAGGGCAGCTTAGAGTTACTGCCCTGAGAACATTGGCAGAGAGGGACATTTGGAAAAGCAGCGTTCACTCTGAAAAGGGTCTTTTGCCCTTAAGTTACTTAAAAATGAGAAATGGTAAGGAGATAATGCTCCATCCCGTCAGGAAAGTATATCTTTAGGATATATCCATATTTCCATAGAATTCATTATTTCAATTTTTCAGCCAAATTCTACAGAGAATGAACATGGAAATACTGCAGTGCTCTTCAGGATTGAAAGTCTAGTATTGGATCAGTTATGCTCACAAATCTGAAAGCACTTCTTGTTTGGGAAAGTTTTTTCTGTCACAGAATTCTCTGAAGCAAAAGCCTTTTCTCCCAAGAGTAATATAGACTGAATTTTTTACTTAGGAAAAATACATTTATTTAGTGTGTTTCTTTTTAAAGATTGCTCTTTAAGAAATTGAAAATGCCTGAGTGTCTGAGTGAAATTATGTTTGAATACAAAGTACACTTTGAACATTCTTCATTCAAAGTGAATACAAAACTGTAAATTTGTGTATGAGAATGTAAAGAGGCAGAAAATAGGCAAATGTGGTCAAGGTATACACACATATATGGAATCCTAAGGAAAACAGCAGTAGAATTCAGGAAATATTTAATCAGTGGTTTGACCATACCTTTGGCTCAAGCTTGGTAAATATGTGACTACTCAAGGTAAGGATGCCAGAACAAGAACATTTTAAACAGGTCACTGACTGTTATTTTAAATGGATTGTAGCTTCATGGCCCTCTTAGATATAATGTTAAGACATTCCTTGTGTGGAATGGCATCCTGTTCTGTTGAAATATTTTATTATTTTTACCAGGCTGAGAAATCTTTTGATTGCAATTTAATTTAATATAATTTAATTGCTACTAGTAGTATACCCTTCAGGAGCTTACTATCCTCACTCTTGTCTTGTCTTGGAATTTCTGTTGCTGTAGTGATGACGTTTTCCAAACATTGTTTTGGAAAAAGACATCTAGGGTTATCATTAATATATAATTATGATAATGAATTATGATAGCTTCAGTTTGCCTTCCTGTAAAACTGTGTGCATAGCTACAATAAGATAAGAGTCTTTAGGTAGCATTTACATTAATTATATTAATTAGAGAGTTGTTAGGGTAGTATTACTGCTTTATAGCCCTTGTACTGACTATTTTGATAGTCCATGAGCAACGACACTGCTTCCTCTAATATTCCTCCAATAAAGACTATCACGGTTACCTGGGATGAGGACACAGAGTGCACCTGTGGCTGTGCAGCAGAGGATCCCATGTCCAGTCATCCAAAACGACCAGTTTCAGGGCATGGCAGCCTTTATTTTCTTCTGCAGACACGAAGAATGTGAAATATATTTCTGAGAATCTAGAAGAAATTCAAGAAATAGAAAACAATTTGCGTGTACTGGCCAGAGACATTAAACTGCATAAGACCCCAAGTAAGACTGTGCTTGTGCTTTGCAATTGTGACTTCTCACTTTGCTTTTTTACTGTTTGTCTTTTAGTGCTCATACTTAATTGAACTTGAGAGTGTTAACTGCATCAATTTAGACTGAAGTTAAAGTGAGGAGTCCTTTTATTTTTCTATTATATTGGTAAGTTCTTTCTGTCACTGTGATGGAGGGTACATATCTATATGCAGAATACATTATAATTTTGGAAGATGGAATTAGTCCATTTTTTGTTCATTTCCCTCTTATTGATAGTGTTAAAAAGCCTGCAGGATTAGCACCAACATTACAGTTGATTGAATGGCCTTGGTGACACTTCAATCATGGTTAAAACAGATTCTGTTGCATGAAAGGCCAAGGAAAGGAAATTACAGAGCCTGGTTTAGTGAAGGATTTAAGAGTGATGCATGAAGAACTAGGGTGCCAAAGCAAGCTGGAGAATTCTGGAGTGGTCTGGTAAATGCCAAGACGGAACTGAATTCAACAGTTGTGTGCAGATCCTGATAGCTCAAAAAATACCATTTTTAAAATTATACAAAAGAAGTGTGGTTTCCTTTAATCATTGTAGAAGGCTCTGAGAGGCAGAGGTAAAGGAGAAAGGGGCAGGCTGATCAGTCCAGGCACTAATTAGGGCTAAGGTCTCTTTTGGAAGTTAATGAGTTTCTAAATGGCTAACAAGCAGCTGATAGGGATCGGAAGAATACTCAGCCTCTGCATCCTGCTTTTATCTCTGCCCTAAAATGAGAGATACCTTTAGGAGATAGTGTTTCGTGGTCAAAAGTCTTCTATAGAAATACCTGCTTCTCAGGTGAAAATCTTTTTCTTACACAATTCAAGGGAAAATTTAAATACATTTTTAGTCTCCTGAGATTTGCAATTATTTACATGAGTATTTCTCGAGTCTTATTGCAGTGCTCAGGAAAGGACTTGAGTGATTTTAACTGTTCTGGTCTCTCTGACCCTGCCTTTGGCTATGCTTCCAAAAGTGTCTGACATAACTACTCTTGTTTGCGCTTCTCCCTCATCCTTGTATGCCAGATAGCTTTTGCCATCTTCCTGACCTTGCCGGATAGACGCTGCACTAACGCAGCTTTTACACAGCATTCATTTGATTTTGTGCTCACCAAGCAGGGGGGGATATGCTCTTAGGGCAGACCAGAGAGGGGGGTACAGGTCCTTCTCCTGTGTGTGCATGGCTGTGTAGGCTCATGTTATCCTGAGCCCAACCAGAGGCGCAGCCTGGCGAGTGCGTGCGGAGTTGTGGGTGTGATACGCCCTTAGCTGAGCACCCACCTGTGGATACAGCAATCAGCCATGCAGAGACAGTGGGGATTTACTCACTCCAGTCCTCAGCTTAGAAGGCTCCGGTCTTCCTGGACCACTTGCATGGCAGATCTGACTTCATTAATTTTCCCCCCCCACAAGATTCTCTGCTACTCATGTCTTAATAGGCGTTTAATAACATGCATGAGTTAAGTAGAATATTCTTTTAACTGTTCTAAGATTCCCCTTATTTTCACCACCTTACCACTTGCTGGATCTGCATCAAGAAAGACCCGTGCATTTCTTTACAGTTTGAAATACCTGTCATTCCTGTGGTGGCTCTTTTCTGAGTCACAGCTTTTCTATTCAATATAGAAGTAATATTAATATAGCAACAAGTAATTAAAAAAAACTGGAATCTATTTGGCTCACACTACAATTGAGTATGATTCCACAGCTGTAATTAAGTAGGCAGTGTCTGGAAGTGTGATGCATCCAACCACCTGCCTCCCCTGAGCTAAATTTCTACTCCCTGTGTTGTTCTTACAAAGAGTAATGAAAAGCAAGGCTGGAAACAGAGACATGTCTTGACTGAATGTCATGGAGGCCAGGAACCCTCCTGTGATGTGTTGGAATGTCTTGTGCTGTTCTTGAAACAGCCCATGGTGGTAGCTTAAGTCTTGGGATCTTAACACTGAGGGCATTTAGCCTTTCCAGAACAAATTGACTGCCACCTTCTTTTTGGAAAAAATTAATTCTCTTCCACATGTAAAAGAGGTAGCTCTTATTTCACCTAAAGGTTATAGTCTGCTGTTATATGATGACTGTTTTTCTTAGATGTAATGGCCTAAAGATATGGTTTTACTTATGCCATGCTCATCCTTCTCTGGTAACTGCTTTTGGTTAATAATCTTTGGCTCAGGTCTCTGGTTAGTAGACAACACACCTCACAGCCAACACCTATATAAGCTGGTTATCTGAACAGGATGTAGATGTCTATATGAGCAGAATGTGATGAACTTCTATATAATTCCCTTTAAATTGGCATGTGAAAGGGAATTGCCAATGAGTCATATGCTATTTGCAGATTAGTACTATCCAGAACCTGGTGCCAAGGAAACTGATTTATTCTTTGTTATTACTTTGCTATTCATTACATTGTGCAATACATCAATTGCAAACATAAATACATTGTGTGGTCCATGGATAGGAATGAATCTTGTTATGTTAAAGTACATACAGGCTAGGTGCTAGCCCTGGCACAGGGAATCACATATATTCTGCAGTTTCCTTGGATTTTTCAGGTTCTGTTACTAGTACATTGATGTTTTGGGGTTTGTTTGTTTGTTTGTTTGTTTTCATTTGGCTGCTTCCTTTTTGATCCTAACTTTGAAGAAATGACTTGAACAAAATATTTTGGACATTTTTCTCAAAGTCACAGTGCTCACTGACAGTCTCTCGTTTATTTTCAACCTCTGGGTATCTTTAACAGTTGCAGAAACTTTTGGGAGGACATAATTTCCCCTTGACTTTTCCACCAAGATTCTTCAGCTAAGGTATGCTTGTTTGTATTGTTTTTCTATTGTTTAAGTTTTGTTAGGTGTGGAAGACAGAAAGAATCTGTGATATTATGTAGAACATATTTCTGGTTTTAATATCTCCTTGTGTTCAGACTGGAAGCACTTGGGGAACTTCGGGGTAGTACAAAGCTCCTTTCCAGATCTGTGTGTCCAGTTCAGGAGGGACTGGTGCTTTTCCTTGGATCTCTCCTAAGGCTCACTCCTGATTTGTGCAAAGGTAAAACAGCTTTCTGATGCCATTGGAGACTGCTCCTAATCCACTCCCGCTGCTGGTTCCATCAGTCCTGGATCAGTGTTGGTGGGATCAGTCATTTAGCAGCAGATTCTGCCAGCTGTGCCCTTGCACTGGGGGTGAACTTTGGCTTCATGTTCACTTAGGACAGTAAAGGCATCGTTCCATGCAACCCCTTTTTTCCATATAACCTCTAGAGACTTTTTTCATTTGTACTCTCCTGCTCTGAGATGTATTGAAGCAATGCTGTGGGGACAGAGAACAGGCCCTGGGGACAGAGAACAGGCCCTGGGCACAGGCCAGCTGTGTGATCACAGACATGGAATATCACTCTGTGCCTTTGGCTGCCCTTTGGCCTCTGCCTTATATTTTTAGCTTTCAGTGTCCCTACCGGGAGAATTGTCTCTTCTTACAATATTTGTAGCACACTGGGTGGATTAGCAGTTCTACTTGCTCCTCCTCTGGTCTCTAGTAAAAAGCAAATATTCAAAAATGATTCCTTAATTTTGATTAAGGAAGAATTGTATTCCCTAACACTACATGACAAAGCACCCTTGTTGAAAGGACTTTGTTTGAACTGGCATCTAAGCTTGGATGTCTCTGTCACACAGCAGGTGCTTCAGGTCATTAATCTCCTGCAGTCCAAGCTGATATTTATTCCTGTCCACTTTCAGATCTTTTTGCTTGGTGTAGCAAAGCATACCATGCAGCCCACAAATTGTGCTGGTGAGCATTTTTAATTGTGCATCAGCAGATTAACTATAATTAGCTCCATCACTGTGAGATCCTTGGAGATCCTCAATGGGAGGATTAATGTCTTCTCCAAGGACAGAAGCAACCCTGCAGGGAAGATGGAGCTGCAAAGTTCTGCTGGAGGAGATTTGAGCTGGTTAAGGCCTTTGGTGATCAATCTGAAGTTGTTTATATTTCGAAGTCCAGGCTTTGACTTCCTTGAGCTGTAGCAATGGGTAACTACAAATGTCTCAGGGTTTCTTATCCATCCTGTGCATCTAGATCTACTCTTCATTGATTTGCTTTAATACCAGACTGTCAAGGCTGTCAGCTAGGATGGGTTTTGGCATGACTAGAAGTCAATGGTTTGTCTATATTTGGAATAGTCAATTTAAATTTTACATTCAGTGCAGAGAAACTGGGTCCTTCAAAGCCTGTTATGAGCGCTGCATCTGGGTGCTTGAGGCATCTGCTCTGGGATCAGAAGGACTGTGCCCTAGAAATGAATGTTTCTTCCTAGTGTGACAGATACAAATATCTAGGCTTAGCTGGGTGAAGCTCACCCTGTATGTTGGTCCTTCAGTCCAGTTCATTTTCCTTAGCCTCTCTGTAATCTCTCAGTATTAGCAGGACTCAGCAGCACTTAGGACAATTTTTCTAGGAGGCACAGACAAAGCAGATGGAAGAGCAAGGCGTGGCAAATCATTTATATAACTTGTTCAGGCCTGTAAGTCCACTCCAGCTTTGTGCTAACAATGTTTTTTTTTAAAAAAAACCCTCCACATTGTCACCCCTTCTGTACTAGAGCACCACCTGCTACCTTGCAGGTCTCACAGTTGCCCAGGGAGGCAGAATCACAGCTCCTCTCAGGCTAGAGCTGGGGCTGCAACTGTGGTCACAATGTATGCAATACTGCCCCAGATGATTGACTCCTTCAGATTAAGAACCCACAATGGTTTTCTGTGTTACTATTTCAGACTTTCCCACCTGATTAGCTCCACATCTGTCTTCAGTCATCTGGGTATTTACTAGATATATCAGCAACTGGATTTCCCTAGTTAATAGTATATAATAATCTAATTTCTTATAGGGATACATTTAAAAAGACTAATGAATCTTCTGATCTGGTGCGAGCTGTATCTATCCTTCTATCTTGTCTTTTATTGCCATTGCATCTTCAATCTTATTCTTTCCAAAATGAATATCCAGGGGCTGAAGTGGAAATTTTGAAGGTGTGTGTTTTGAACACTTAGGCATGCTGTGTAAAAATGTGAGAACTCCTCA
>WAAG01075645.1:20980-52952 GCA_013390105.1 Tichodroma muraria | reverse complement strand
ACTTATGGAATAATCTTTTTTTCCACAAAGGAGAAGATGTTAAATTGATGCTGGATTAATAACTGCTACCTTTCTGCTCCTGAAGAACCCAGTATGCTTTTATTATCCATTGGTAAGTCCCTGGAACAGGCTGACCAGAGAAGTTGTGGATGTCTCATCCCTGGAAGTGTTTAAGGCCAGGTTGGATGGGGCAGCCTGGTCTAGTGTAAGGTGTCCCTGCCCAGGGCAGGGGATCGGAACTGGATGATCTTTAAAGTCCCTTACAACCAAAATCATTCTTTGGCTCTATGATACAAATCCCATTGTGAATGCAGAGAGATTTCCTTCTGTCTTTTGCATAAAGCTTACGCAAAACCCCCCAAGTAGGGGAATAAACCTCACCTAAGGAATGTGGCATGGCAGATCTGTGTTTTGCTTTAATTAGCATCCTGATGAGATATCGGCTTGGCATGCAGATCGCTGTTTTGTAACACACCGAGCCCTCGCTAGACTCCGTAAGGAACCTGGCAAACACAACGCTTCCTTCCATTGTCGGTTGTTTTTCTTGGAGGCTGAGTATTTTCATTGAAATGTCACATACATACACAGCTCATGCTCGGCTGCTCTCAGAGTGCACTCAGGCACTGGGCTTTCAAAAAACAAAGTGAATTCAGCACTTAATCACAGCTTAGCACTCTGCTTACTTACTAGCAAAATATACACTTGAAAGGCAAAATCACAAGCAGAGTGGTCTCCGCTTACTTATTAGCAAAACATACAGTTGAAAGGCAAAATCACAAGCAGAGTGGTTCCGGTAATGACAAAAACTTGTGCAGATTTTACCACTGATGAGCACCTGCCTGTTTGAGCTGCCTCCCAAGGCATTGCAGGGTTATAAGGTGCTTGTGTCTGGCAGGGTAGAGCTGATAAACGGCAGGAATGGGATACTGGGATCCTAAGCCTGCAAACTTGTGGGCAGAGCTTTCCTCAGTGCGTGACTTGCACTCAGCAGGAAGGAGCCTCCATCATCTCAACTCTTGTGTGACAGAAATCATCTGAATAATTCATCAGACTTAAGAGACCAAGCTGGAAAAACTTCAGGTTTGGGGGTTTCAGCTCAGCTTGGGCTGGGTTTTTTTGCAAAGGTAAGGAGAAGTACTCCAGGGTTGGGTCAAACAGGATGTTCACCCTAAAAACTTGTTCTCAGATGAGATTCCAAAGCCTCAAAAGACATCACACAGGGAAAATACTCTGGTTTCTTTGGAGAACCAGAAGCAGCAGCTGACAGGATCTAGGTAAAGCCGTCCTGACAATGGGATCAGATCACAGGTGCCTCAAAGAGGTGGAACACTGCACCAGGCAGGCACTAGGGTTTTTACTTTCTTTAACTAGATCCTAGTATTGACAGGAATTCCTCTGGATTTGTCAATATTCTTGACTCTGCAAAAAATTGCAATGGAACTTAGAGGTGGGTCTTCAGCTTGGACCATTACTTACCCAGCTACACACTACTCTGGGCTGCTCCATATATTTTGGAGGTGCCTTTTAAACACATTTTTAGCCTTTTTTCCAAAGGCAGTGAGGCAGTCACTTTCCATCCCAACTTGCCAGCCCTTAGCAATTTCTGACACATTGGGTGAACTTCAACCAACTTTGACAGAAGAGCAGAGGTAGCAAAAAATATTAAGTTCCTACATATTTTAAACAAATGGATGAATAAAGGAGAAAAAGGAAATTACTGTCTTAATTGATTTTTAACATGGTCCCATATTGTTCTGGAGCAGCAACAGCCCCAGATCCTGTGGCTTTGACAAGTACAGGTTACACAAAAATCTCAGGGAAACCAAACTCTGCGGCTTCACAGTTCAATGCAGGTGAACAATAGAGATGAAATCAGTCAAGCCTTGGAAATCTGCTCTGATCTAGCCAGGCAGCACAGTTAGAAACAGCGTTTGCAAATGGGGCAGTAAAACTCAGGTGGAAAAGAAGTTTAGATTGGATTATTAGGAAAAATTTGTTCACTGAAAGGGTTGTCAAGCACAAGAACAGACTGCACAGGGAAGTGGTGGAGTCACCATCTCTGGAGGTACTTATAAGATGTGTAGATGTGGCATTTGGGGACATGGTGGGATTGGCAATGACAGGTTAATGGTTGGATTCGATGATCTTTGAAGCCTTTTCCAACCTAAATGATTCTAAGATTCCATGTGTTTATGTAAATCTCTTTTTATGCATGATTTTCCAGCATGTAGAAAATGAATCATCAATACCCAAAGAGGATGATTATGCTAATGAAACATCAGCATCTGACATTACCAACCACAACAGATTATCAAGATCTTTCCCCATACTGACAGGTGAAATAAGACAAATCACTTGTAAGACACAGTAGGGTAACTTTTATCAAATGGCACCAACAGCAACCAAAACTCCTATAACTGCTCATTAACAGAGCTTACTATTACACCAATAGTTCAATAAAACTATTTCTGAAAGCAATTTGTTTCTCCCTGCCTTCTACAATATCCTCTGGGGAAATCTCAAGCAGCACCCAGAAGGAACAAAACTCTCAGTTTCATTTTAGTTTTTGCCTTTGTTGCCTGTGTAGGTCTTAACAGTACTACAGGAAATCCAAGCTTGGGAAGGAACAGATTTTTTCTTGGTTGGAGAGCACATCATCCTCATGGAAATACGACAAATGTTCCACAGTATTTTCCTACACTGCCTGCAAAATTTTGGCAGTCATCACAGGAGAGGGAACAATTACCTACGTTTGTATTTGGCTTTGCAGCTGCACCAGTAACCACCTCACACCAAAGCTGAGCTATACTGCTGGGAGCGAAAGACAGCAAGGAGCTGTGCACAACCTTGCTGAACTTAGAAACACTGGGTTGGAATACCTTGCATTTTGGGAAAATAAATGAAGGAAAAATAGCCCAGCTCAGCCCTTTCTAAGGAACATTAAAGTCTCCTGAGACAGCACATGAAATTCTGAATTGTTGAATCCAGGAATCTCCAACCTGGACTTCTGGTCTACTTTGCACTAAGAGGATTGTGTCAGTTTGAACAGTTCTGTGATGGCTTGTATACAATACATGTGAGAACAAGGTGGTGAAGCCAAAGCCAGAGATCTTCTTTCCCCCTGAACATTCTGGGAAACACATAGGGCAGATTCACTGACAGCTATGTAACCCTGGGAAGTACTCCCAGGGGCAACTGGCAGGAACAAATTAAGTGTCAAATAGACATGGACAGCTGCCTCTTAACCTCCCTTCTTTCCAACTCCAGCACAGAGACTGAGACCTCTACTTACCCATATCTTTGACAGAATAAATGAGGTGTGATATTTATCCTTCAAGCTGGCCTGCTAACAAGCACGGCTTTCCTGTAAAAGTAGATGCATTCAAGGACAAACATAAACAGGGAGGTTTAGTCTGCCTTCAAAAACCTTCTCCCACAGAGGTGCTGCGAGATGCTCACGGGCTGTAATGAGAATTTTCCACATCATAGCAAGGAGTGCTTGAAAGGTTGGTAATGAAAATGCTGTCCACACCACAAAATAATCTTTGGGATGTATTAGCTAGAGTCCACTTAGCAAGCAATTACCCAGGGAGAAGAGCATATGGATTTGAGATTTGTTGAACTCTTTTGAGATTTGAGATCTTCGAGTGGCCCTGATTTTACCCCCTCTTTTTTTTTTGCTATCTAAATGTGGCTTTCTCAAAGCTGCTTGATCAGAACCCCTTCTGCTTCACATCAGAACCCAAGTTTTAAATGTAGGCAAAATTAGAAGAAATTGTTTAGAAGAAATACACAAAAATGAGAAGCTGAAAAACCCACAAGGAATCTAATAATAATCAGGACAGAAATGTAAACAATAAGATAAGATACTTCATGCTGTGCAATGGTTCACAGCCATTGTATCAAAAAGTTGGTGTTACCTTGGAAACAAGAGATTATCTATACATGCCTTCTCCCCAACAGGAATCCATGAAAGGAGGCATGCAAAATGGATTTTGAGCCTCCTGGACTTTGCAGTGTTGCCACCCAACTCTTGTTTACCAATTGCTCACAAGCCTAAATACTGATGAAAACTCAGAAGCAGTGCAGAGGTTGCACCATCCTCCATGTAACATCCAAAGAGACGAGGATGAGCACCTGGCCTTCTTGTCCTCCCCACCTTGAGATAACACAGCACTTTCCCAAAAAAGTGCAGAAAGGTTATTCCCTACATTCAGTTTAGAGCTCTTGGTCTGTCTTCTAACACAAGGCACAGCCCTTTGGTGGGGCTGGGGACTGCTTGGAGCTGCCACCCCAAATGCTGCTGAAGGGCTCTGGCTGTTGGCTTCAGCTGGGCATCTCATCCCACTGGGCATCAGTGAACTTGTGTCCTCCTGGAACAGCTAAATCTTGGCCTTCAGAAGATTAATTGACAGAAAGGATAATTCCCTAGTAAGTGTTCAATGGTGAGCAAATAGAAACTTATACCAAGATATAATCACTGTCACCTCTTGTTACAGAACTACATTTCAGATAACCCAAATATCTGAATGCAAAAATTTTACAAAAGTGATGGTTACGCTACATTAAACAAGCTAATAATAAGTAGGAATAATATATATTTATTTTTTTAAAGAGATTAAGGAAAACTAAGGATTTGTAAATCAACTTATCACAAAATTGGCACTTCCCACAATCCAGCTGGCTTGTTGGAATTTGTACAACACTAATGTTCCTGTGCAAGTCCTTTTGCAGCACTCCGAATTGTTTTTGTAGGGCTACAAAAACACACAAAAAATTTACAGGACACTATTCTCTCCACAGTGCCAGCACAACAGCTTCTGAGGACGTCACCAATGCCTAGCCCTTACCAACAGACAAGGGGCCAGCATTTTCCCCAAGGGCTTCCCCTGAGGTATTTAACCCCAGAGCTGCCTCTGTCAGATGTTTCAGGCTTCCCTATGGCACATCTGGCTCTTCTCAGCTGCAATTTATTCCCCTGCCCTGTCTGTTCTGCTCTATTTTTTGATGTGATCTCATAAAACCACTCTGGTTTGATTTGGTTGAGACTAGTCACAAAACAATTTACTTCCAATTTTACAACAACACAGCACATCACAACTAGAAGTTTTGACCATCCTCCAGGGATTTTGCAGTCTGTAGCACACAAGACAAATACCTCTTACATATCCCATCTTTTGGGTTAAAGAATGAAACCAGAACAAGAAGAGTTGTCAACTTTGATATAAAAACTTCATTAGGTTCAATACTTACAACTGCATGACCAAATATAAATGGTTGGGGCTCTCATAGATGTCTTCCAGAGCAACTATATTTTCATGCTTGATCCTGAAAAAATACAAGGTAAGATAGGATGAAATAGTGATTTCAATTTTTTTTTCACATGACTGCAAAACATAGAGCTATTTTTTAGTCACATAATACTTGTCAGTGTTTTATTCAACACCACAAACCTTTCGCAAGGACATGTAGTGATAGAACAAAGGATAATGGCTTTTAACTGAAAGAGGATACATTTGGATTAGATACTAGGAAAAAATTCTTTACTGTGAGGGTGGTGAGGGCACTGGCACAAGTTGCCCAAGGAAGGTGCAGATGCCTCATCTCTGAAAGTGTTCAAAGCCGGGTTGGACAGGGCTTTGAGCAACCTGGTCTAGTGGTTGTGCCAAGTGCCTCCCAAGGCAGGAGGATGGGAACCAGATGATTTTTAGGGCCCTTTCAACAAAAGTAAGCAGTCCAAAGTGCTTCACAGCCCAGAATACAGTTATTATTCAGAAAAATTTCTTTCAATCATCTCAGAAGCCAAAATGTGTAACAGTTAAGTATCTGAGGCATTAGAGGTATACAGTTCCTGTGTCAGATACATTATTTTACAGATACAGATATATATCAAGATATAACAGATGTGTCAGGTTTTTTGGTTGGAGGCTGAATTCTCAGGACAGCTTTGGCGCAGGGTGCAAGGGAGTGACAGAGGCAGGGTGCAGGCTGGCAGGGAGAAAGACCCCGTGAAGAAGCTGGCACAGGGAATCAGCAGCCAATGACAGCCCCACGCTCCTTCCCACCTAATTCGTGCTGCCCTGATGTTAAGCCTGGTCTTGATGCCCGAATTTCTCTCCAGCATTATTAAGCACTGTGTGCAACAGCTGCAAGAGTCTTCATGGCTTTTCTACATCCTCATCATTCCCACCAAGCCTCTTGCCAAAACCACCAGCTTTAAAGAGAAAAATCATCTCTACAAGCACACATCTAATTAGCTACTTCAGCAATGACTCTATGGGTTTGTTCCTTAAATGTTTACAAATAATTTGCAAAGGATATATTTAACTTGTGCAAACCCTGAAGAGACTACCCCAGTGCAAGCCCAGGACAGAACATTTATTGCACCAATTCCAGGCAATATTTTAAGAGCAAGAGAAAGATGGAAAATTCTTAGAAGAGGCCACTCATTAAGCAACAGATGGGTATGTTCAGAAGGAAAGTAAACACGCATTGTCAGCAAATGCAGAACTCTCTACATGTTTCAAGGTTCAAATAGGTTAATTAAAATGCTTAATCATGTGTCAGAACCTTATCCTCTATGGTCACAAGTGTCCTAACACCTGTGTGATGACGTGCAGACCAGAAGGTCCCTTGTGCCCAGCAGGATCTTTCCCGCAAGCATGCAGACTAATTCAATTTCCTCTGAATTCACTGGAAATATTACGACTGACCTGAATTTATGCCCATAATCAGTCATCAAAAGCTGTGTTCATGCAAGCACTTTCACACACAGGAAATTTAATGTCAACAATAAGCAAACTCAAATGTAATACACTGCAGGATGTTAGAGCAACAAACACATGACTTGGCTCTTCATTCTACCTAAATGGCTGGAAAATCCCATGATACTTTAACAAAATTTCCAGGTAGATTGCCTCACAAATTAAATTCTTAATATTTGCAACAGGAAACCAATACACAACCCACTTGGCTTTACACAGCAAATGTTTGGAAGCATTTATTTTGTTGTGCAGCTCTAGTGCCTGGTCCCTTTAAGGGTTAGTTAGGACAAGGGCAGGTTTGCCTTGTTTAGTTTAGTTGAAGGTATGCTAGAAATTCCATTTTAAGCAATTAGTGATTTTTAATGAAAATTATTGTATTTATTTATCCATTTTCCTTTATGCACCACACACACTCACACGATCCTTTGTGCCCCTCCTTCCACCATGATGAAGGCAGTTTAACATAATCAATCTTCAACATAATAATGTTTAAAGCCTCCAGTTTAGTCTGTGGTATGCATACACGAATGCTTTGCATTTCTATTTACGGAGAACCTCACAGATTCCCCAAAGCAGCCTCACCATCACATACACTCGGTCACCCACACGAACAGCCAGGGAGGGAGAGGCCAGCAAAGAGCTCATCAGAGATGCAACGCTGAGCACCGGGGCTGCCGCAGGACCCTCTGCCCTCCCTGATTTGCAAACCAAATGGGCACCGCGCCCCGTGCTCTCGGAGGGAGGGCGGGCAAACAAACCCGCTCAGTGATGCAGAGAAGGGGCAGAAGAGGCTTAGTCCCATCCCCGCGGGGTCCTCTGCATTGAGCCCATCTGCCCCCCCCCCCCCCTCTGATACCAGAGACAGAGCGANNNCCCCCCCCTTCTGAAATCAGATGCAGGACGTGAGCATGTGGGAAAACAGCAAGTAAGGAGTGTAATCTGGGAGAAGACAGCTGAGGAAGCTGAATCACCCCCAAAGGACACAAGGAGCGATGCCTCATGGGGTGATGGCATTTGGAGCACGATGTCCCTTTGGGAGGTGGTGTCTGTACATACCAGCCACCCCGACTGCTGGTGGCTGCTGCACTCCGGGGGCATGGTGAGAGGGGAGGAGGCATTTTTCTCCCCTTTGTCTCAGCCTCCCCAAGGCCAGCAGGGCCTCAGTCGTGGTGATAGCAGTGTTTAATATCCCTGGCGAAGTGCACGTCGCACACCTGCAAATGAAGCAGCTTGTCCTGCACAACGTTTCTTTGCCCAGAGGAACTCTCAAATGGCAAGCTATTAAAAGGAATATGGAATTCAAAGTTTAAAAATCAACAACATGGAGATTACTTGGGGTGAAGCCCACAGTTTAGACAAATTTGGGGGTTGTGTTGCTGGAGCTGGACCAGAGCAGCCGTGGGGTCACCAGCAGAGATCACTGCCTCCAGCAGCAGCTCCTCTGCCACTCTCTCCAGAAATTCACACAGAAATCCATGTGCCACTTTCTTCCCTTTAAAGCATGAGCACGCAATCAGTTACAGCCCTGATACACAATAATTAATCCTTCAAGGGTGAACAATGTTCATTTCAAAAACATGCTGGGGTTTGGGCAAGCAGGTGTGGCATTATCACAACGTTTCATTGGTACCACAATCCTCCACTGGGGATGGAGCAAATTTGTCCCACTCCTCTGCAAGCAGATCAGCAATGCCAGAGGTGAATAACAGGTAGACACTCACTTCTGGTTTGCAGGGATGCTTGGGCACATCGAGAGCCAAGGAAAGCACTGTGAAGTGGCAGCTACTTGCTGGTCACGGATCAGGAGGGATTTGGGGATGGGTTAATTAACTCCACTTTTATCCCCTTCTAGGAGCACCAAGCTAGTCTCAAAGGTTCAGAGGATTCATTCTGCTAAGCCTCCAAATGCCTGCATGCAGCCCTGCAGAAATATTCACTGGACTGTCTGATCTATTCAAGACCTGACAGGATTTATTATTTTAAAATGTGCTGCTCTCACTTTACAGAAGGGAAAGCATTGTGCAGAAAAACTACAAGTTTTTCTGTAATCACAAGAGAGAATGGAGAAGAGAGGGTCAAGATTCCTCAATCCCAGAGTAGTATCTTAATCAATGGGCCATACTATTTCAATTCCTTCTCCTAATCTCAGTGAGAGAATCTTAGCCCTACTTTTCTGCAGACCTTTTCTTCCTTCTGTTCTCCCTCTCCAGACTCCTCCCTTCCCAACATATAGCTCCCACCCTGCAACAGATAAATCTTCCTGATTAACTCTGCACAAAGCAGCTCATTGATGCTTTTAGGGTATGTGATAATGCAGTATTAGGGCTGTAGCAGAGGGGACATGGGCTGGGGTGACAGCAGTTCCCACTACCTGTTTCCAAAGAAAGGAAAAAAGCCCTGAAAGTGAACATCAAAGCATGGGCTTGCTTAAAGCAAATTAGATCCGATTACGCAAATTGATACGAACTAAGGAAAATTGCCCTTGCCACCCTTTCAACCTCCCTTTCACCACATTTGCTATTTTTCCTGATGCTCCCCCTCCATCCTGGCAAACCCCATGTGCTGCTTGCATCTCCCACCTCCCAATATGTCCCCAAAATTCCTCCATCTGGCACAAAGGGCAGGTGCCACCTCCAGCCACCACTGCTTTGTTCAATTTCATGAATATTTCAAGGCCATTAGACAGAAAATGTCTAGAAATAAAAAATACAAATAAAGAGAGGCTATTTCTTTTTTAAACACAGAACTTTTCACCCTAAAAGTCTCATGTGATGCTGCAATCCATGGGAAAAAAGAAGAGGAAAATAAATCTAGGAGTGAGAATCAAGGAAATTTAAGTGTACAAAAAACCCACAAAACCGTAAAGAGGGATTAAACCTGGTACGAAACTATGAAAAGTTTAGTATAAGAAAGAAACTATGAAACTATGAAACTATGAAAAGAAAGGATGGATTCCCCCTGTTCAGAGCAGCTCTGGGTTGGATGCTGTGCCTCAGGCAGACACAAACCTTGGGGCTTGATGCAACCATGCAGAATTTTCAAGCTTTCCCTCCAGACTTTCAGTCCATGATTCTGCCATGTGCTCTTACAAAGGTGTCAATGATACAAATGAATGAAGGCAATGCTGCTCTTGAGCAATATTTTAACACATGGCCAGCCAAGATTTAAAGGGGCAAACTGAACTGGGCAACCAAGGATACCAAGTGAGTTTTCTGGGCATGGCAGCTGTGCAAACAAGGGCTGACAAAAGAGTGCTTGACCTGCAGCAGAGCCCCAAACACAGACTGGCCCCCTTTGCTTCCTGTGGAGTCATTGCATGAGAACATTGATAAGGGAATTGTCATTTTTCTCCAACTGCTACTGCTGAAACACAGAAACATCCACCTCCAAAGGGGCTGAAATACATCCTGAAACAAGACCTGACATGACCAGGAGTGACATTTGGCCCAGCTCACCAGTCCCCATCGTGCCAAACGGGCTGTGGTGCAGTGCTGGAGCGGTGATGAGCACATGGCATGGCACCCCAGGGATGCTAAAATCCTCCTGTGCCACTGGCTGGCACAGAGACACCACATCCTGCTCACTGCCACCAGAAGTGCACAAGCCCCCATAGGTCCAGATCTAGCTCTAACTTCAGTGTTTGCAAAAAAAAAATTCTAAAAATCAATATATTCCATGGGCTTTGGCTGGAGATTGCTTTCAAGAAGCAAGGGATTAAAATTTGGAAGTTGATGTTGAAAGGGATTAAAATTTGGAAGTTGATGATTTGGAAGTTGATTCCCTATTAAAATAAGGGAAACTAAATCCTTTAATGACTGAGCTTTCTGTACATCTCTGCTGGCTCCTGACCATCCCAGAGGCCAAAGAGCTGGCATTAAACCTGCTGCGTGCTGCCATGGATCATTAATTAGAGGGGCTGCACTCTGCGCAGATAAAAGCAGAGAACCCAGATTTTGCTGTTGCTTTGGCTGCTGATCTGCCAGGAGAGCACGTGAAACACCCCAGCTACAAACCACGATTGAATTACTTACATTAATATCTATCATATTTAACACCAAAACCCAGGATCAGTTAGAAGAATACCGTACAAAAACCTTGGGCAAACACGAGAGCTGCTTAAGTAGGGCAGGTCCCCACCACAATAACTCTTTCCAAGTCAGTGTTACATTTGCAAGACCTGACATTTACTGCTGCACCTCCACGAGCAGCACATGTCACGGGTAAAATGCCACAAGAAAGCAAGAATAATTTTGCAAAAGCCAGAACTAACAAAGCATGAATCTGTAAGGATTCGTGGCTTTGAGTAACCAAATGTCTTTGGGAATCAAAGTTCCATTATTCCCACACTTACCCTGGACAGAGTTTTGCCAGCAGCACGAGGGCTGATGCACTCACCAGTTGGCTAAGGGAGGTGTTTAAATCACAGTTTCTGCTGTGGAGGGCACTGCAAACTTACCTCTGCTCAGCTTATTTGTCTGAAATGAGTCAGTAGTTTCAACAGATAGTAGGATAGTCTCACACATGTTCACAGGGAGTGATCAGATCAGACTGCTTTCCACTTCAAAGAAAACCACCAAAAACTCTTCATGATGGCTCAGAAGATGTGAGGACACGTGGGAACAAGCCAGCCTGATTTCAAGGAGAAACTGGCAATTCTGCTAAGAGGGGAACGAGGTAGAGTGAGATGGCAGGGGCTGGTATGGGGAAGGAGACTGGTGGCTGTCCTGGAAGTGGCTGGCTGGCTGCAGCAGAGCTCTGCCCACCAGTCCTGCTCCCAAAAAACATTCCAATACTGATGCTGTGCATGGGACTTGCACTGCCTTACCTCAATGCCATTCTTGTATGAGGAGCCCAAAACTGACACCAGGATTGGAGGTGCAGCCTCACCAGTGCAGAGTACAGAGGGACAGCCACTGCCCTGTCCCTGCTGGCCACGCCATTGCTGATGTTTGAGATACGAAAGGGAGGGAGGAGAGTGTGGTGCCTCACATCACATGTGTCTGGTGGATTTTCAAGGGTCCAAATTGTAAGAGGCTACCAGATTGATATCACCAAGTCAGCCACCTTCCCCTGAAATAGGCACCCCTGGAGACAGCTTTAGAAGAAAGGTGGAAGGTTTAATGACTCTGACATTAATTTCTACTACTTCGTATGCCCCCACAATGTCCTTCCACTGCAGCCAACAAGAACATGGTCCAGCAGTGGTGACAGCTTCTGTGGCTGCAGAAAGGGCTTTGGTCCCCACCCTCTCAGGGCAGCAGTCTCCCCCTCTTTCACTCACAAACACACAGGTAAATAACGCAAAACTCAGAGAAGCCTCAGCTCAGACACAGGGCACAAATGTGAACAAAACCAGGCAGATGTCAGTTGCTCAGTAAAGGTGGCTCTACAGAGTCTGCAAATCCAAAGCATCTGGATTTTCTCTCCTACCACACTCAGATTGCTGGTGTTTTTTTGAAGTTATATCCTTCATTTGCCTATTGGAAAAAGCTGGAGGAGGTTTACTTGTTTCAGTACTGAATATTCCTTTGCATTAAAAAGAAAAGACAGCTCCGCTTTATGAGCTGTAACATAGAAATGGTGCTACGTCCCCATGCCAGAAGGTGTTTTTTGACCTTCTCTGATCTCCTACCACTGTGGTACCTTTTGTTCCCACCCACATTACACATCTTGCCTTGCTTGATCTAACAACTGGGCAAGGGACAGCTAATTCCAGCTCAAAGCCAGATGGTTCAGTGCCCATATCCTGACTGCCTGGTCAAATTAGTTAAATCTCTGTGTCTGGAAGGACAAGGAGTTGAACTTTGGGGTCACGTGGGGGCTTCGAAACACAGACTGCTCACAACACATGAAGGAAATTTATGTCTTCACTAAAATTTTTAAGATCTCTACACTTCTGTCAGGTTAATCTGGTCTGCTTTGGGAAACCAGCTAGAGGAGAAAGACCCTGGATGTCCTAGAAGATGGTACACAAAGGTAAACATGGAGGGATGAGTCACTTCATAAGCTTCCCTCAGCTGTGACTGAAGAGGAGACTGTGACTAAAAGTTCCAGTTGGTAGAAAGCAGCAAGTGGCTCAGAGCAGGTGTCTGAAAGAAGTAGGAACAGTCAAAATTCAGGAGAGGGATGCTCACCAAAAGACCTACTTCTGTTAGCCTTGGAAGATAGCCTTGGTTTCCAGGTTAATTTTTTCATAATTTAACACTTCAATTAGACATGTAATTTTCTGTATGCAAAGCAATGGGCCAGGATGGGGTTCGTCCTGATCCAGGGTCCTAGCAGGATGCTGCATGATTCTGCTGTCAGTGCAGCTGCCTCCTCTTTCACGTGGAGGAGAAAGGACAGGGAGGTGTCAGAACACCTTGTCTCATGATTATACAACTTGACCTCTCTCCATTTCATTTTCCAGATCCTACTCATCACCTCTATAACCTCCTGTTACTCAGGACTGAAGACCCAGAAATACTTCCATCCATTTCAATGGTCTTTCTTCCCTAGCACTGCATGTCCTCTATAGCAAATCCCAGCCTTATGTACCACATGCATAAAATATTCTCATGAGATTTCAAAGAGATAAAATCAAGCTGGAGACATTCCACAGGTGGAAACTTTAGCTGTGTAGTTAATCAGATGTAGCACTAACTAGCTGTGACAAAACCTACCCCCACACACCTTGAAATTTCTGATCCCTGCCCTTTATACTTCCTAGTGAGATCCCAACAGAGCTCAGGTAAAAGCTGAACATTTTCAGCACAGATTCATAGGTTTTCACCAGGTATTGGTGGAACTTTATAACCCCCCATGAACATAACGAATTAATTTAGGTACTTTGAGGATAACCCTGAATGATTCCTGGATCACACACCTGGAGTTAGGTGCTGACCTTGTGCTCACTTGTCTCAAGCATTTTCAGGTGAATGCTGCTCAGCAGCCATTCAAGGGAAAGAAATTCAAGCTCTGGATCTTCTATTACTAAAACTTGCAACTCTAGTGTGAAGACTAGGTCCAAAAAACCTTCTGGAATGCTTTTATTCCTGCAGATCTGACAGCCCATTCAAGAACAGGAATATCCCTGTGTCAGTGCCATTTCAGGAATATCCCTGACTTCCACAAGAAGCAGACCAAACCATGAGAATGAGAGTTTCCAGTCGGTGGATCCCAACTGACAGTGATCAAAAAGGCTTGCAAAGCTTGAGTAAAAGCCTCCAGGATATTTAATGTGAAACACATCAAAACAAATATTAATGATTAAACAAAAAAGCAAATATTAATGATTAATTAATCATTAAAGGTGAAAAAGATAAAAGCAGCATCTGCAAGGATTTATCTCAGACAAAAACAGCACACCATCCTTTAGTTCCTGGCAGCAGCCCTGTTTTTGCAGTGTGGAGGACTGTGGATTTACATGTGCAGCCAGTAATTAGGAATGATTCCCACTCCCTTGCCTGGGAGATTGAGGAGCCACATGCAGTTAAGGGTGGTGAGCAGCTCCTGGGTTGAGGTGGGTTGCTCTGGAGGTGTTTCAAGAACATAAAAGCAGGCTCTGCTTGCAAAACCTGTGAAAAACAGAAAGACTGGCACTCTTGGAAGGATGATCTGGCTGCAGTCAGAGCAACTATCCTTGTACATTGCCTCACAAAATGAGATCTTATTAGTTTCCAGTGAATGAAGAGATGAATAACTGGTGTAACACTTTGTGTGGCCTCCTGGCTCTCAGAAGAGAGCAGTGTGTACACATACACTCAGTTCTATCTGAAACCTGGCAGCAGACACTCCACCTCTGAAAAGAAAGCCCTGCCATCCGTGAAATACCCATTTGACACAGACACAGGGGTTTTGTTATCTACTGTTATCTCCTTCACTGGTTTGAATACATGCTAATAAAGGATGCATGCTATAACACCCACTCACCTGCATAGGTAAGTTACACAGGAGCATGGAAAAATGCCTATTCAGACAAGCATAGAGTTGAAATATATAAAAAAGCCAGATACTTCATTCCACCATATGGGGAACAAACGTAGCTGTCACCCAGATGTGACACAGCTGGGACTCCCAGCTGTGACTTCGACAGCATCTTTATCTGTTGGGTTACCCCAAAAGCTAATGCACATGGGTGAGGTGGAGCTGAACTGCTGGTGATAAGGACAAGTAACAGCACAAAGGCAGAGATGGTTTATGCACTCAGAAAACACTGATGTAACCAAAAAGACACTTTGGCTCACAGCAGGAAGCAGGGCTACGCTCTACAGTCAAATTCAAAGAGGTTTACACCTCAAAGCCACATTTTCTCCACAAGAGAAACAGAAAAGAAAATGGGCAACCAAGCACAAAGGACACCCTGAACATAAATTTCTTGTCCCCCAACGAAGCTGAGTCGTCCTCTGGATGCTCATCTCTGCCAATTGTTGCTGGTCAGCCTGGAAAATCACAAGCTTTGATTGAGTCTCATCAGACTGGGTGTGCACGTGACAATTAATGCAAATTACAGTTTCTCAGTGCCATGCCAGCGGCCAACAGCGTCACATTTGCCCAGCTGCAGGTGTCTCCTGCAGTGAGGAACAGCAAATGCCCTCCAAAATGGGTCAGAGACCTTATGTGTGCAGGGGGTACAGTAATAACCATTTTGCTTTTCCTAGCAGGTGTGGGTTTGAGTTTTGATCAGGTCCTGATGAGTTTCTGTCACTGGGGCCACTGTGCATCGGCGGTGCTTGCCTGCACCCTGCCCACCTGGCTGGCCCAGGGCCACGTGTCCAGGGAGCAGGGAAGCCTGGCAGACTGAGATGCTGGAGCACAGCTCTCCCAGGGCTCCTGGGCAATCCTCAGCTGGCATCCAGGCAGTGGCTCTGACTCAAGTACTCGGTCTGCCGGGACAAGCCACATGACAAACTCATCAGCAGCAACCTGTCAGAAAACCCTCTCCTTCCCACCAGGCTACTGGGGAGCCAATTTATTTTATTTATTGAGACAGAAGGATAAGTAAGAGGCTAGGCAGGTTTCCACATTTCATCATCACTGTATTAGGACACTCCTACACAGAAGACTGCTCCCCCAGTTGCCTGTGGGAAGTGCCAATAGCCCTCGGGTGAGTCACAGACACCCTGTACTGTAAAAGAGTAAGTGGGAAAGCTCTGCACAGCGGGGGACAGATCTTGGAGGACAGACCTTGCCACTCCATGTTCATTATGAGTTACTGTCCTCAATCACAGGGCGTAGAAAACCAAACTCAAAGGCAGATCCACTTCTCCTGACACTTGTGTGAAAGCAGTGGGACTCCTGGAGGTCCCAGCACTGCTCCACTGCACAGCTGGTAAATGACAGAGGAGAACACAGATCCAGCTCTCCATAACTGAACCTGCCATTGCAAAGCCCGAGTGAAGGTTACTGATGTTCAAGCCTGGTTTATTTTCAATCTTTCAAGATCCTAGGGACATAAAAAAAAGTCTTCTACTTCCAGTGCTATTGGGTTTGCTTTGCATGTGGTCTTCAGGAAAGAAGCAGAGGGACAGAATAGGAAAAAAACCCCTTCCAGCAATGGGCAGAATTAATAATGGAACAATTCAGCTGGGCCAAATCTTGGAATCTTTAATCAGGCAAGACTGCTGGGGGTCTCACTTGGCTGGATTCACGTCTTGGCAACATCACTATAGAGTCCAAAGTAGACTTGAACTCAATACATCAAGTGGCAGAAAAGTCATTTAACCAGAACAATATAATTAGCAGAAATCCTTGTTAATAAGGATGCATTTTGCTTGTGTATAACAGCTAATTGGTTTTTAACCAGGTGAGAATAAGTTTGAGAAGCTTAATCTCCCTAGTTGTACAAAGGAGATCATAAAGGGGTTCTAATTAAAAATTAAATAGTGAAGTTCATTTATTCCTGCTACATGTATCAGTGTGGAGCATAGGGGTCCTATGTATAGGTTTCTATTTTTAGGAGAGAGAAACCTGAATTCACAAATGTTCCCAGAGTGCCTTTGGAGAGGTAACAAAGGAGTTTAAACCAGAAGCCAGCTCTATACTTGCAGCCACTTGCCCAGAAAAGAGGACTATAAGCTGCAGTTCCTTCTTTTCTTATGGCATGGAAGTAAAATTTTTAAAAACTCTCACTTAGTAGCCAAGGACCAGACTTCTAAAGATTATTAGGTACCATATGATGCAAGTAACTTCCCACAGTAACTAAGCATCAAAATGCTTTCAAACATCCTCCTGGGTATCTTCAGACAGCTAAATATATTAAAAATACATATCTGAAAGATTTTTAAGGGTGATATAGACACTGAAGCGCTGGAAGACTGGAATCTTTCCATGGTTTTAAATCCCTAATAACCACTGCAGGAAGAATTCATGTTTTTTAAATATGTCACTGTGGCACTGTCCTGCAACAGAGCTTGGAGGTTAACAACACCAGTATTTCAGACAGCAACAAGACAGCAATATTAATGTCATAAGCAGCAATTAGTGTTAAAAGACAGCAAACCCTTCATGTAAAATAAATGCATGTCTAGCTGTGGGAACAGTAGGGCTAAAGAGCAATATTGCAATGTGGTTATTTTTCCATTATTCTAGCTAGGTTTTACCACTGCCCACTGACTTTTTGCAAGTCATGATGAAGCAGATATAGAAATAAAAACACTTTGAAAGCAGCAGTTAATAAATGTACTTCAAAGGACATTGATGGCAAAATTTCTCTTTGTCAATTCCTTGTTTTCATTCATGTCATTGAGAAGAAATCAGTATGAAAAAGTGGGTTGTTTCCTGGCATTCAAGAAAATGTTCTCTAACCAACTGGCTTATAAACTACAGTTCTATAGATTTCTAATATTTTATGCAGCCAAGTCACACATACAAGTCACACGTGGTGACTCATTTTTTCCTAAGCAATACATCTAATTAATTCAAGGTATTTAGAATGAAAGGTAGCTATTAGATGAAGACTAAAATAAATGGTACTAAATGCAGCCTTAGTGATGATGGACACAGGGCATTCTGGTAGCATCCCCTTCTCTGCTGTGCTAAAAGCTGTGTTGCTTCCCATGAATAAAGCTGAATTAATGAATGAACACTGTATCCTGCTTAGAGAGCATCTACCAATACAGCTTGTCAGGACCCCTAGGACAGCAAATATATTTTGTTTCAGTTTTGATCCGGGTGGAGCATGTGTGTGGGGAGAAGGTATTCTCCAGCTAAGCCTTTGAGGCGACACAATGCCTGGCTTCTCCCAGAAAAAAAAAAAAAAAGGACTTACGAAGCAAGGGGTGTGATTTTACAGCATTCACTCCTGCCTATTGTCTGCTTAATTGGAGTGATGCATTCATTTATTATACATCATGAAACAGTCATCAGCCCTTTCTTTTTTATCATTACCTCAGCTTTATGTGGCATCAACAAATCCAAAGCCTTGTCACAAATTGCAAGTGTATCAGTGCTTCATAGATGCTGAGCACAACAAGTAGAAAATGCTGGGAAAGTAGTTGGTGATGTGATTAGCATCACAAACTGATGAGGTTAGAAGTTCACTTCCAGATGAATGTACACATTCTCACGGGTCTTATCATCTGCGCTCTGGTGATCTCTCAAGAGCTGGATTTGGAATAAAATTTACAGAATGTCTCAATTCCGAATGCAACACAAATGCAGGCACAGATGTTCCTATACAATTCTTAATTTGTGCATTAGCTTAAAACCTAGAATTGCACAGGTCCTTATCAATTATGTGTCTTCTCATGTGTCACACTCTCCTGCACAGTGCCCCTTGAAGTTCAAATCCAAACTGCATCAGATTATCAACCTGAGCAGCATCCTGTCCTAGTCTTTTTGCCCTGTTTTACTGCTCTATCCATCCAGTTATACTTCAACTTGTGAATTATTGCATTAGCAGGTTACTCTGTGTTCTGGTGGGATTTTAAAATAACAACATATTTGATGCAAATAATTATTTCCTCCAGCCAGGAGGGCATTTGTGTGCTCTCAATAGGATGGTAAGAGGGAGGAAGCTACCTGCTGAGTTAATGCTGTGGCTCTGAGTTTCCATTAACCTTCTAACTTCAGCCATTTTTCATTATGAAATCATGAACTTCAAGCACACAGAAAAATGTACATTTCTCCCCACTCACATAGCTCTGAAGTATGACAGGAAATGCTGTTTTCACACTTAAAAAAATCCACCTTTGACCCAGGACTGAAAGCCAAAATTTGCAAAGCCAATGGAATTTGTTTAAGAAGTTTTGAGGATTCCAAGGGCTGGAGTTAGCTTGGAAACATGCTCAGGCTGGCACCAGCTACCAGCAAACACTGTGAAAAATACTTTGAAAATGTTCAGGGGAAAACAAACATGAATCCATATGTCCAAAATATATTTAGACTTCCATGTGTGGCTTCACGCCAACTAATGGGCACACTGAGAGGTGCAAACTTACTGCCAAGAAACCAGCCAGAAACCTCCAAAGACACCAGACACCAAGGAATGTCCCTCTGGCACCTTATCTGTCTTACTGAAGGGTATAACCAAGTGGAAGCAGGCAGTTGGAATCGGGAGGAAGGTGTCAGTTCTTACTCCGAGGACACACACTTGCAGATATTTAGAGGATAAAACAACCAAACCTCGTGGTTTTATTCACACCTGAGCTGCTCCACACAATGCTGGAGTCAGACCTCTGAGCTGGTTCTGGTGACACTATAATGAACGAGTCCAGCAGACTCCCCAAGGGGCAGACAGGTTTCAGTGGCCTCAAACCAGGCCTGTATTACCAGTGAAGTCACACTGTTGAAATCCAACGTACAAAATCTGAGCAGTTAATATTGCATCAGTCCAGTCATGCGTGTGCTCTGCTCAGACACAATTCACTGTTATTGTTTTGAATAACAGGCTGTTGGACTATGCTTTGCAAACTCCATACCAGATCCAGGTGGGGCAGATGAGCCTCTGTTTCTAAAATGTCATTTTGCTTTTGACAGACATAAATACACCTCTGAGTAGATAAGCAGAGTTATCAAATCTCACAGTACTTAATCATGCAGTGTAAACAGTTAAAACACTTAATCTCACATTAGTCTAATTGTTACTCAGTGTCTCCTGCTTTGTCTGCATTTCTGGTTTTGTTTCTGTGTCTTATTTTCTCCTCTGCTTTGAGCTGCTTCCCCCCCACCATCCATTTACTCTTTGCCAGAAGCCCACCTGAAGGTGGAAAGCCCTTTTCCTCCCTGTGGCAGCTCTGTCACACACAAATATGTCATCTCTGTGGCTGCTGCTTGCACCAGCCATGCTGTGTGGTGACAGCAGGTCACAGTTTGCAAAGACCTGTGTTTCCATTTGTGCTGTCTGTGAGACCCTGCTCAGGGGAGCAATCAGGAGTAAAATAAAGAGAAGGGAAGAATCACAAGCATGTAGTTTCACTTACTGCAATAATCTCTTCCTCTCTGGCCTTTTTCATTCCCTCACACTGCTGCAAAGCACATTTCCTAGTCTATGTTTTTGATTGGGCACATCAATGCACTATACATTGCCTATTCTCTGGACATGAGACTTTCATTTGTGTTTTTAAGGACCTTCTTAGCCTATTCCCATCTTATCTATTGCTCCTCCTGACCCTTGAATCCTGCACTGCTGGTGCCACTGTCACTAGGAAGGGGTGAAAACACCTAAGACCAGGAGGCTCTGGAGGCTGGTGGCAGGTGGCAAAGCCACCAAGTTAATGGGACCGGAGAGCTGCCAGGAGTCTCAAAAGGAAGGGAGTGCACAGCCACAAGCAGGAAGCCCCTCTCAGCTGGATACCCACCTCCAGCAAGGACAACAGGGCTCCTGGGTGAGCAGAGGCTGCTGATGTACTGCCCACAGGTAGATAGATCTCTGAGTTCCAGTGACGGACAGGAGCTCCAGCACTGCCTTTGCCTATTTTTGTGCATATCTCCATCCAACATTTTGACTTTCTGGAGGGCTGCTCTCCAGCTCCCAGCTCCCTCTGCAGATCATTTCCTCAGGCCTTGGAACACATGAAGGCAATCTGCATCCTAACCTGGCTCTCAGTGTTTCCTTTTCCTTCCAAATAACAATTCTACAATTCGAAGGTGGGACTTGGCCAAAGAGTTCTGCAGATAAACAACTTCCATCTCTTTTTTTTTGCCAAAATAACTGTCCTCTTGGGAGGAAGAACACAGATGCCTAATGGCCCAAAGGAATTCAACTTTCAGTTGATTAAAGTAAAAGTGGCCATTGAAAGTGGAAAAATTCACCCAGGGAAGGGACTTCAGCCTGAAAAGGATCTGGGACCTCTCTCAGCACCCACTGAGAGGGATTTGCCATCTGGGAACAGGGCAGAAGCAGAGCAACCTGAGGATGTGCTGACCCAGCAGACCAAGAGCACAGCTCCTTTAGAAAACTTCCCCATCCCTGTAGAAACCCCAAGGAAAGAATCTGCCTTCTAAAAATAACTCTGTCAGCTGCCTCCCAGGATGAATCCACTCGCTGTGCAAGATCCTTCCTAGTTCTAGACTTCACCTGGGTACATGTCTGCTGAGGATGTCAGCTATGAAAAGCATTTCTAAAGATGGTCAGAAAAAAGCTGGAACATAACTCTCCATCAAATACTGCTAACCCCTTCCAAGACTAAAACATCCTCTTGTTTGTCCAGGTTGCCCACAAAAAAATACTGAAGAGAACTTTCAAACAGAGAAATCTAAAATTAGCTACCAAACTTCAAGCAGATATGTGCATGACCTGTGTTTTGTAATCCCAAAAGCAAAGTGATTAACACCTCTGTTGAATTTGCCAGAAACTGGCAATTCCTCATCCAGCTGGTGCATTACTCAGACATTGTGGTGATGGTTTGCAGTATGAAACAAGACAGATATGTGCACACCCTCTCTGCTCACGGCAATCCCTTGACTACATTAATCCTCCATTCCAAACAGGATTTACTTTTCATCATTTTATAAACAGGCTGAGGATGAAATGTCCATCCACAGCAGGGAGTGAGGCCAGCAGCTGAAATCAAGAGGCAGTTTTACTCACTGAGCTTCAAATCATGGTCCAGAGTTGATGAAGAAGGGTCTATTTCCTTGTCCCTCAGCATGACCATCTGCTCACATCTCAAGGAATCTCACCCACAGCCTGACTTCTTTAGTCAAATACTCATGGATTTCTTACACAGAAACCTATGATGTCCAGGTGAATGCCCTTGAAATGGGAATTGTTACACATTTTACAATATCAATGCATTTTTTAAGACTAAAGCATATTTTAAATAATTTCTAGGGATTCAGGATGATTAAGTATGCTGTTAGATAAAGAAGATCCCTCTCATGTGTAGTGCCAATGGTGATACCATCTTTCATCCAATGAAAAACCAAGCAATATCTTTCTCTGCAGGGGTCCATGGCTCACATAAACCTGATAAGATGGTACAACAGCAATTTTAAGACATTTTAACAGAAAATATGCCTTTACTTCTCACAATCATAAGCTTCCAGATCCTCTGGCTGATCCACATAAAAAACCTTAAGAATCCCACTGGCACTGTTTGCAAGCTGCTCAATGTAATCGCTGTTACATCCAGTTAGATTTTATTTCAGAAACAACCTTGTTGAAGTAAAAAACAATTAAACAAATGTAAAACTACTGCAACTAGGAAAAACCCAATTCTCCAAACAAAGTACTCTATCAGATAATTTAAAAGGAAGGTGATACAGTACTTCCTTGTGGTAGCATTTATTATTTGTTTAACTAAAGGTCAGCAAAAATAATAAAAAATCTGTTGCCTCAGTGACTACAAAGGCAGACTTCAGGCCTGGGGATCTGCTCCACTTTAGAAGAAATAAATTCATGTCAACAAACAGCACATTTTGCCAAACACTTCTTTCACTTCTCCCACCTCTCTCTGGGTTGAATGCTGCTAAACCCTCTTGCCCCATAACTCCAGCTTGCAGATTCCTCATTCTCCTGACACCTTCACACAAATGGTCTNTTTTTTTTTTTTTCTGTAGACACTGAAGGTGGGAAACACTACTTATTTCTCAACAGCTCTGTGGCAAGCAAGAGAACAGGCTGAAACCTGGAGCCCACCCACCTTGAAAACCTTCCTCCCAGCACCTACTTCTGATGGAGATTCCTTGACAGCACCATTCCCCAGATCTCCTGTTCTCACCCCAAAGCCAGGGTTATCAGATCTGTAGCAGCCCCTTTGCTTCTCCTTTTAATTTTGAGAAATCTTAGCTTTGCCAATCTACTGAGAGCTGAGGAAATGTGTATTTCTCCACTAAGAGCCCCCTCTACTCCCTGTTTATTTGAGGACATTTTCTCCCGTAGTGCCTTATCTTTGCCATTGTTTCATGGTCTAATTACTTCCCTTCTGAGAACTTAATTTAATTTATCTCCTTGGAGTCAGGCAGGATCATATCAAATATGTAAACTCAGCTGGGCATGACATTCACACAAACAACAGCTCTGCTTGCACACAATTCTTGCCCTATCACAAGCAATCCCACTTAGAAAAGGGAATGAGCATTTGTGAAAGTCACCATTTATTGCCATTATTGCAGTAATCTTGGACTGTGCAAACTCAAGCTACTGCTAGCCAAAGCATGCTACAGTTTCCTCTGAGGAAACTAAAATATTTTTGGATGAAGAATAAATAATCAGCTTGGAAAGCCCTGAACAAAGAAGCCTCTGACTGAATTCTAATGGAAGGAAATTGTTTAAACAAGTGTTTGTTTTCTGCAATGTTAACAGGTTTCTGGTGGTGATCTGTACATGCAGTGCAGTACAGCTAAAAATGGCTTTTTCTCCCACCTTCTCTGCTCTTTATATTCCTGTGCTCTTTGCTGAGTGTCTGGCTAGATTGGTACCTCAAGTGTTGTCACGTTTGGCCCATTCCTGTTTGTGTTGCCAGGATGTTGTGGCTGCAGTCAGTGGTAACATTCCACGTGTTTTGTTAAAACATGGAAGAACAAATCAGATGACATAGACTTTAAATGAAATCTTTATTCTCTCTCTGTTACTGATATGGGCTGTGTAGATCTTGCATGCTGGGATGTTGTCTAATGTTTTTTTTCTCCAGGCATGTTATTTTCCTCTTGGAGTGTGAGGAAGAGGGGTTTATGTACACAAAATGCATAACAGGAGTGAAGAAAAGGTCCATTAAAATAAGAGGAAAACTCTTATTTTTAGTTATCTCAACCTAGATAACTAGAAGGAAATTTCATTTACTTATATAGCCAACATTTGACTAAATAGTTTCAGATTTTTTTAAAAAATTAAAGTATAAAGAGCATTTGGGAAATTCTTAGAGACGCTTAATAAATAATACAGAGTAATTATAATCTCAAACATGCTGAATGGGAGATCTGACTCTACTAGTTGACACATGGAATAAAAAAGTGAGCCCAAATTGAAGCTGCTGTTGCTATTATCCCTCACAGAGGAGAGCAGAGGACACTGTTGCCCAGGGCCCCTAACTTGCTCAGCATCACTGCTGGTGGCATGGTAAAGGATGGGGGTGGCACCTTCAGAAGAACACACACAAGCGTTTAGCAAATTCCAACATGTCTAGTGGTCTGCCACTGAAACTGGATTGGCTTCATTTCCTTTTCACACTGCAGAAATCAAAACAGCCTATTTGAAAATAAATATGCTGTCTTTGAGGCCAATTCAATTTTGTAAGCCGTGACCAGAGGGAGGAGAAAGGATCAGAAGTTGGGCTTCATAATTAAAGCTGACTGCAATCTAAATTACTAAGAGATTTTGGCTTGTCTTGATTGCACATTTCCCAAGACAAAACTCTAATGACTGCCTGATCTGGATCTCCCTCCGTACCTCACGTGTGGTTGTCAGGAGCCTGTTACAATCCCTCCTGCAGAGATGGGCTCTTCCAATGGAGGCTGCAGTGTCTCCTCCTGTCTTTACCTTGGCAGGAGAGCCCTGTTCAGTCCCCAGCTGACATTATAAGAGCTCACCTGCTAAATATCTATAGGAAAAAGGAAATAAAAGCAAAAACCATAACACAGAGGCCAACTGCTGAGCAAAACACCATTTTTGCAATTTGGGTAGACACTGATCCCTGAGATACAGATCTTTCCTAGGAAATATCACACCCAAGATCTTACTAAATTCAGGGCAAGGAAAGCAGCATGCCAAGTATAAAGACAAGTTGTTACAACTTCCGGACATTTTTTTCATGCCAGTGCCAGTTTGACATGTGTCCCACCCCATAAAATTATTTTCTATTGCTTCTTTCTATGTGATACCACCTTTAAAACAGTAATTAGAGGTTGTGTTTGTTTAGAGGAGCGCAAATTACTGCTTTGCTTCAGGGCCTGCTTAGCATGTCAAGTTATGCTGGAACCAGAATAAAATCTTCAGTGAAAAATAAATATTCTGTGTACAGTTTCATACAGAATGTAACACCTCCCTCCAAGGTGCTCGTACATCATTTAGTGCTTAACACATTCCCAAGAAACAGGAAATAACTCAGACAAGCATCAGCACTTAACCATTTGAGGGCAGGCATCCTACTGCAGTGATGTCTTGAGCAAGGTGGGACCATTTCCAGTTCCCAGAAAGGAAACAAAAAGACTTGGTGTCCCCACCTTGACTCCAGGTGAGCATATTTGCCTTGCCCATCTGAGCAAAGAGTTCTCAAGAAACTGGGCTCTGTGCCTGGATTCATTCTCACCGTGGGTCGATCAAACATCCGTCTGCTGCATCTCACCACAGCACTTCAGCCTGTGCTGGTCCTCTGCTCTCTAGGGCATCCAAGAACAGGTTTTAGTACTAATCTAAGAAATTTATCCACTAAGTTAAGCTTATCCTACCCCAGGGAGCCTCTGCCTTTCTACCAGACATGGATATTTCAGCAACGGCAGTCAGACACAAAAGTTTGGCAGGTGTAAGGAGATGGGACAAAGAGTATCTCAATGGCTGACCCAGCACTCTGGAAGAGCTTTCTGGAGGCAAGCAGGAGGACACACGGTATGTGTTTGGACAAAGTAATGTTGTTTGATTTTTTTGTTTTCCTAAAGGAATTACTATTAAAGGATATTAGTCCAGGGTGGGCCTTCAATCACCACCACAATCTAAAGGATTTCTAGCAATACCTGTGTTGTTGCCACCATCAGATTTGCTAAAAGACTTGTTTCTTCATCAATGGTTTTCTCATAGACATTAGTAAAACACTTCCACCTCTTCATAGGCAGAGAAGGATTTTTTTTGTACTTCATCATTTGCAGTATTGCAAACACAGTGCCAAGATACCACAGTGAGAGATCGCTATGAACTATGATGCTTAAAGATATTCCCTTGAGGCTAGGAAATGCACACACAAATGGGTTTATAATGTGGCCCACACCACAATGCCCATCATGTCACAGAATCATAGAATCATTATGGAAAACACCTCTAGGATCACCAAATTCAACTATCAGCCACGTTCACTGCTAAACCATATCCTCAAGTGCCATATTTCTATGGTTTTTGAGCACTTCCAGGGACAATGATCAATGACAGCTTGCACCTGGCTTTTCTGTTTATAGCAGACAAGTCAGTTGTGTGAGGAACACCATTAACTCTAAAAAAAGCATGCAAAAATACTGGAGTGGAACAACACACACAATCCTACTGAAATAATTTGAGTTAGAGCAGAATTGCCAGCCAGAGACTGGAAAAGAAGGTGTTAAGGTAACCGGTGGGCAGAGACAGCTATGAAATGGCTTAGCCATTCCTAAAACAGAAATACCACACACAGATTACAGAAATCACAGTGTTGTCTACTCGGTGGAGGATGTCTCCTCAGGGCTTTCTTTCCAAGCAGACAGAACCCCGTTAAAGGTCATCACCGTTTACAGACAAATCTATTTTGTAATACATGGAGCACACTGTGCCTCACACACGAACCTCGCTGCCTCGGATCGACACAATCCTCGTGGGAATCTCCCTGCAGAGCAGGGGGGACAGGAGGAGCTCGGTCAAGCAGCAGATTTGCCATCCCTGCATCAGGCACGTGTGGCAAAACAGACCTCGGTTCACTGGACCCGAGCCCCACTGTTCTGCAGCCTGAGGGTTCATTGATCCCTGTCTGACTTTGTTTTGACTTAGGCAATTAACACTGGGGTGGTTCAAGCTCTTGTGCAAATCTTTCTCCAGCTGTGACCACAGCCTTACTTCTGGCCATGAGTCTCAAACATATGGATGCACCTCTGACAACAATTGGAAATGGCTTCCTTGAGTGCAAGGATGCTCTGGCATATACTCTTCACTTGGCTGTTTATAGCTTTTAGAGCTTACCTGCAAAACTCCTGTGTTTATGAAATACTAAAGGTGAATTTGAACAAGCTGTAAGTTTGCAAGGGGGTTCACAGCTCCTGTTTGAATTCTTGGCATTTGTGATCACTTTCAGATTTTTTTCCATTTTAAGTGAGAAGTGCAAAAATATGCAGCAGGAATTAACTGTTTGGGAACCTCTTCAGCATCCAAGTTGGAGAAATTTTTTTCTTGAATCTTCTCATCTTGCTCCATTCCTTCTCCATTCCCACTTTCTCCTGGATTATTCAATCTCAAAAGCATCCATGTAGCCATGAGTCATGCTTAAATATATTTTCTGTTTTGAGTGATGGGTGTGTGTTGTACCTCCAAGGGAAGAGGGGATTACTACAACTGTAACGATCCCAAGCAAGGAGCATTTTTGGTCTGTTATGGGACAATAACTGCTATTAGCAGAGCTGTGGAAAAGTTTCTGGTCCCACCACAACAGACCCAGTGCAGCTTCTTTGATCAGCAGTACAATTCTTCACCATTAGCAAAAGTAAAGAGGAGAAAATGTGAGGAGAATTGTTTACAAAAAATTGTTTACAGCAAGACCGACTGCTCACGATGTTCCACTTTAGTTTTAATACAAGGAGAAGCACAGCACTGCAAAGGAGTTTTTAATTCACTGCTTTCTCCCAGCAATGCTTTTGGCTTTGTACAACAGTGCAAAGTGCTGATATTTATATAACTCAGTAATGGTTATGATTTTGCTTCAAAAATGTTATTTCAGTGTGGCTATGCCATCACCCAACCAATCCTGATGCACATGTGGCTTCAAGAGGAGTCTCGGGGAAGAGATGGTCTTTTAGGACCCTCAAATGAAAAGTTTAGTCTGGAATAGACTCAGAAAAAAATATTTTCTGAGCTTTTTCCTCCACTTTAGAGAAGGGAAACCATGGCCACGACCAAGCACAAAGCCACAGACAGCAACACTCCCAGTGGCACCAAATCCCTTAACACCATCTTCTCCCTTGTAGAGTGGCCACAGCACAGGAATGGGCAAGGACTGGCTGAGACTCCTGTGAGGCCAATTAAAAATGATGTGAGTCCAAGTACTTACTTGGAAAGAAAAGTTAATATATGGAGATTTCCTGAAAAATGTATCCAATACTAACTCCTTCACAACTGTATTGCTACTGGAGGTGTTTTAACCTGCCACAGTTAGCTTCTGCCTTCTCCTGTTATTTTCTTTGGAGGTTTATTCCATTCCTCCACACTTCAGCGTAGTGGTTTCCACCCAGGGGAGTGCAGACCCCTGGGAATCTGTGGATTTCACAGGGTCTATAAAGGATAACTATGAAAGTAAATCCATCATTCAGGAGTTTCAAATTAAATTGCTGTGGAGGAGCTGGCTCTGCTACTGGGAAAAAAAAAATTAAGTACCTGCCTATTCAAAAGTCTGAAAACCATTATTATAAAGCCATTTCCAGAATAAGCTATTGAGCTTTTGCTCTTTCATCTTCCTAAAAACAAGACACAAATCACCCACAGCAGTCAGAGCACTGATTTCCGTACCCAAACCCCTCCTTCTGCCCCATTTCCATATATTTCATGTCCTTGGCTATGTGTCCCTGCTGTGTCTCACCCACACAACATCAGTGTGCTCCTAAAATCTACCCCTCAGTTAACCAAAACTTGGGGAATAAATGGATTTAATAAATGAAGAAAAAATTTGGATTATCACTGGGGATTATTGCCAAATCAAGTGCTCTTTCCAGGATTATCCCACTCTAAAAATGCTTTTTTTTATTCCTGCCATGCTCGCTGTAAATCACTTTATGCCATAGGAACACTTCCAGTTACAGAATATGAGTCAGGGATGTCCAAAATATTCTCCAAGTACCCAAGGGTGTCTATAAAGAAGAACCCTGCACTCAATTCTACATAGTAAAAACAGAGATCCCACAAGACAAGGACCTATATAGGAAGAATATTAAAGAAACATGAGCTCTTTTAATATACTGAGAAATACATCCACAAGTAAACAGACGTTAAACCCTGACAAGTTCCAAGATAAATGAAAATAATGGAGTATTTCTTTGGAAGGAGTATACGGGATGCTTTTGCAGTTCTAGTGTGGAAGCAGGAGACTCCCACGAAGCCTGGCTACCTTTCTAACCACAAGTCAAATCCAGTTATCAAATATCAAATATCCAGTTATGTTTATGCTATATCATAGCATAAACAGATGAAATAAGACAGCCCACTTGCTGCAGTGGGTCAGATCAGGTGAGTGATTTTCTCCTCCCAGAATTAAACCCATAGTTTAAAGTGCTGAAACACAAAGTGTAGTCCAAAATGAGCCTGAACTTTTAGGCAGTTTGGGTACTGTTTTTTTCTTGAAAAAGGCCTGTTGCTTTTTCACAAGAGAGTCTTAAAAAGGTTTCCAAGATGGTTCAAGGCCCAGACCAGCACTGAGCTGAGTGCTCCCCCTCAGGACTGACATTTCTTGGTTTGTTGTTCAAGACTGGGAGGACTGTGATGCATTGACCAGAGAACAGTCATCTCCCACATGGATGTTGTAGGCATAATCATGACACAGGAAATTATATAGCTGACTAATAAAATCCATGAGGTCTTCTAATGTCCTCTAGATCGGGGATTTCAGTGGGATCCACATCACTGTCCTGTGCAGATACTTTTAAAAATGCCACTCAAGTGTGCTTGAGATACAGACGTGACAGTGTCAACACAGGTTCACATCTCTGAAGTTTGAAAGATTTCCCTCTGTGTAAACTGATGCAAAGCACAACCCTCTACGCTCACTGGCATCCTCTTTCTGCTATTTATGAAATGCTCCCCAAACCATCCCACTAATAAGTTTACCTGTATCAGCTACTCCAGGAGTATATACAGCACTAAAATAAAACAAAACCAATTATGTTAAAATGGTGTAGGTGTTCCAGCTTGAATAGTCATTTAATACTTAACTATGGGGAAAGAAATACAGTGGAAGACTGGCAGAAATACTGACATCAATCTTCCATTTCAAGAGTAATTCAGAATGATTCCAAATATAGTTGGTCCTATTAAGAAAACAGCTCTTGGGTAAGAGTGCAAACTACGTCATCATAAGAAAGAAAATCAGAAACATATGCTTCTAATGGTAGGAGGAATTTTAAACAATGTCAGCAATTCAGCGTCCTAATAGTAAAATCAGAGAAAAGAGGGGAAAAAATTTCTACATGCCAACCCAATCCTTTCAGGGCGAAGTTTGGTGATGAACTCTTGTCCGGTCTTTCAGTTTCTAGAAGGAAAAACAACTTAATGACACCAGCAGGAACAAGCCCCACTAGGTAAGACACACATGATGTTCCCCACCCTCTCACAGGAGTGGCCATTTGAATTCCCTTGTTCCAGTTCTGTGGCTACATGGAGGGAGGAGAGGGGACATGGCCAGTCCCTGGCAGATTCTCTCTCTGCAGGCTGAAGTTTGGCCTTAGGCACAGCAGCTGAAATCATCAGCAACACCACAGAACACCCACTGTTCCCAGTCATATTCCAGAGACGGCACAGAGCTCTTGGTGGGCAAGCCAGGATCCTGTGTGGGCTCAGCCAAGCCTGAGTAAGGAGGACATGAAAAGGAGCAACCACCTTTGGAACAGTAAATCCCCATATGGACTATGACCCTTTTCTTAGATGTATCAATCCAGGAAGCACTGAGGAAGAGGAAAGGAGGCTTTGCAGCACGTCTGCTGTGTATAAAGCCCTGAGTCCGCACTGCACAACCACACAAAACAAAGCCCTGCAATCCACACGCGTGACCTCAGCTCGGGCTTTCTTTCCCCTTTTGCTTTGGGCCAAGATCCTCAAGGGAGCCTCGAGGACTCATGTAACCAAGTTCAGTGACTTTGAATTTTCCTATTGACCAGAATAGCATTAGATCATATTACCCAAGTCTATTTGTTAATGATGAGTGCTCGTTTACCCATGCTGGTGCTACATGGCTTGGACGTGTGTGTTGGACACCATAAATGGCAAGGATGATGCCTTCAAGACATAAACACCGTGGGACATGCACGGAGTTTCATTCAACAGCAATTTTCTCAGGAACACACAATAAAAACAGAAGGAAAAGTTTCAAACTTCACGAAAATTTTCAGCTTCCCTCCCACCACCCTCTTGTAGTAAAAATAAATCAGACAGCCATTACTATTACTGTAACATAGAAACAGGAGAACTGGCATTTCTATATAAATGCCAATAAAAGCTGCATCTTTTTGGATCATGTCATAGCCACATATTTGTTCTGGTTTGCATAAGAGAACATATATGACACAATAAAAAAGTCTTTTCCTCTTTGTTTTCAGTTAGAAATCCCACATTATCCGCTTTAAGAGCAAAGCTGTGAACAGCTGCTGTTTTCTCTTCTAATTATCAAGTTTACAGCAGACATGGGAATGCCCAGTTAGCTTTGGTCTGGAAAGATGCTTCTTGACAAAATGTATTATGCCAAATGCTGCTGCTGCATGGGAATACTTCTGCTTTTGGTGGAGGGGGAAAAAAATTAGCTGAGAAATGACCCCACGCCAATATGGACTTTTCAAACCAGTATTTCAGCACGAGTTAACGTTTGCACTCGGACCCCAGTCCACCAAGGCCTGAATCCTTTCTAGTGGCCTGCAGGGAATGGCTGCTCAGCTGAGGCTGTGAAGATATGTATGTGTAAGTTCAAAAAGGTCTCAGTTTAATCCCTGGTGCGTCAGCCAAGACAGGAGATATCACAAAGGTATGAAGATATTTGAAGCAGGTTGTTATTTTATTTGGTGGGAACCAAACACATTATATATAGAAATTTGGACTAATCTCAGAAGGAGACAGTGCTGGTGTGCAGAAATGTACCTGGCACAGTTCACTGCTACTTATTTGTCAGTTGCTTGTTCTGGTACAGTACAGACCTGTCATACATATT
>WAAG01075645.1:10664-20879 GCA_013390105.1 Tichodroma muraria | reverse complement strand
TTCTGCTATTTATATGTTTAAGTGCCTTCAAAAAAGAACCTATTAATCCTAAGAAGGCTTGAATTCACCTATGTCTACTTTCCTGGACAAAAAGATTAAGGGGTAAGTCAAGGAGGCGCAAGCATTCCAGTTTAATGTAATGCTCCATAATTTTCATTTGATAAAATAGCTGGCGGAGTAAAAGCTGGCTGTCACCTGCCCTTAGGGAAATGATTTCATAGTCCACTTACTGATACAAATTGATGGTATTAAAACTAACCCAAAGGTTTCTGCACTTAGAGAGATTTAAGACCTGGGCAATATAGCCAGATGCCTCTGATAGCCAGAGATGTAGAAACATGGATGCAAGCAAGGAAAATGTTAGGCTTTGTTTTGAAAACTGGTTTGACTAATGGGCTTAGAATCCTATAGCTGTAGAAGCACAACCCCTTACTAGGGACACTCTTAATTCAGGATAAAAAAGATCTACTCTGATTAAGCCAATGCCTTATGAACGTAAAACACAGTTCAAAAAATTAGAATTTTGGATTTTAAAAAGATAATCAATGTTTAATTTGGAATAAAATTATCATTAGCATTTCCTTGGTCAAACTGATCACCAGGGCAGCCCCCAGACTAAATGAGTGTTTTATATGTCTGCCTTTGTTAAAAGATAAATTCTGTACATACTGATTTTTTTTTTTACTTTTTTTCCCTTAAAACTCTTACTGAACACAAACCAAAAGTGTTGTATGAGTAAGCATTATAAGAAAAAAATCAGTATGCATCACAGTTGACAGTTACAGATTTAGTTGGTCAAATAGCAATTAATTTATGCAGCTGTCAGTCAGGATATTTTGGATATATTCCAAACACAGAGGCTGCTGTCAGGTTTAACCTGATACAGCAGAACGTGGGATAGAGTACAAATATTTCCCCATTTTATTATGGTCAGAACCAGCCCCCTTCTGCCAAACTCTGGTTTAAGACACCTAGAACTGTTACCTTAATGAGACACAAAATTTAATCGTGATTCATCTTCTTTAAATGAAAACAGGAGGTGTAAGTTGCCAACAGAGTTGTTTTAAATTCACACTGGAGTCTCAGAAAAACCTGCCCACTGATAACATTACTGTCTAATTTCATATAATGAAGGCCAAAAATACAGCAACTTGTGTTTACGAAGCATTTTAATATGCAACTAAGAGCAAAAAACTGCTTTGGAGAAAGAGTACTCAAGAAAACTGTCATTTCTGATAAGATTTCTGTTTCTACCTTCTTGAACTGATACTTCTGGAATGCTTGTTTATCCTCCCTGTACATTCTGATCCACTTAGAAATGCATATTTGATGATTTCCATAGCAAGTGGCGTTTGAGCCTAGATGCAGCTGTGTACCTAGAGGATGCTTCCAGCTGGCCAGATGATTCTTACCTTGCATTTACTTGTTCTCTTTATGCAGCGCTTCACAAATTATAAGTCTACTTCACCACTCCAAGAGCCTAGTGTTTTATGAGGTACTGATGTGGATTTTAATAGCGTGAAAGTAAGATAAAGGATTATCCATTGAGTTGCTTGGACTATGCATCTAAAAACTTACCCATCACCAAAATATGGTCACCCTGAGGTTAGAAACTAACTGGTTCCCAACAGCACATCATAACAGCTTATTACAAAACATTGAATTCATCAGTTCATGTTTCAAGACAAAAGTAAAAGAATAGAGGCAAAATGCAATAGGTTGATAATATTTAAACAAGGACATCTTCACTTCCCTAATGTCATGAGATGTTTAAACAGCTTTTGTACTTCTTCCAAATGAAGAAATTACTTGCATGGAAAAAAAACCAAACCCCTTATTTTTGGACAAAACATTCCAGATTACCTATAAAGAATCTTGGGAGAAAAAACAGGAGAGGAAGCACTTTGCCTGATGAAGCCACCTAGGAGTACATTGAGTACATCCTTTGCTGCTTTTATGCACCAAGACATCCTTGAAGTTTTGAGCTGCAAGCACTGGAAAAAATGCTGTCCCTACTACCAAAGTCATGTGCTTGCAAATTAGGTAATCCATAGGTTTAAACATGTGGGTATAACAGACCTTATGAATCCAGATTTAAAGCTGAATCATTTATCAAACTTCAATATCCTATAAATAAGGTTTTATGCATTTTAACAAGTCTTTCCTTTTAGGTAACAGACAAGGCAATATAATCAGATACCTGTACCACTGAAACACAATCATAACCATCTTCCTGAGAATTACATATTGGAAAATAGGTCACATATCCTCATTCTTCAGCTAAGAGCTCTGAGAGGACCCTGGATTTGTTATTCCACCTGTGCAAAAGACAGGCTCCCCAGCAAAGTGGTCACATTGCCAATCCTGCCAAAGTTCGGGAAGCATTTAGACAACGCTCTCAAGCACATGGTGTGACTCTTGGGGTGTCCTGCACAGAGCCAGGAGTTGGACTCTGTGATCCTTGTGGTTCCCTTCCAAGTCAGCATATCCTGTGATTCTGTGTGGCGCAGAAGCAGACACCACCTTAGGCTGACATTCTAAACTAAAACTCATTCTGCTAATCTGGACCCTTCTTAGAACTCTTTCAGAAATCAGCTGTTACTTCCTTGAATTATTTTAGAAGTTGGAGCATTGAGTGACAGTGCGCTTCCATATCCTCCTTCTAACATAGATATGCCATTTTTTGAGATGAGTCAAGGTATGAGGTGACCTTGGACAACAACAGTCATGCCAGGGAGATCTGGTAAACCACCACCACTCAGGAGAGAGGACAGCTGCGTCACCATCCACCAGTTACAGTGGAAATGCCTTATCACACTATAACCTCTTTGGAGGAACACAGCTGTCTGGGTGTGCAGAGTGTGAAGTCAGGCTGAGACACAGAAATGCCCCACACCATCCCTGAAGCCTGACCCAGCACACTGCACGTGAATGAAAAAGTGCAAGACCAGAGAAGATACAAAGGATTCTGTGATTACCACTTCAGAGGGGATTTTTCTCTTTCATTTAATGTATTTTAAGGATTTTTTAAGATGCCTTGATCTGTTTCCCTACATCTACTTGCATCTAATCTATCATGAAACGCAATCCAGGCAGTCCTGGCTGAAAGTCTTCCCCTGCAAAGTTTCCAGCATCTTAGTGATGAAGAATGGTGTCAGCTTTGTTTCAGGTTTCACTTTTTTTCACTGGGATGAATTCTTTGCAGCAAAACTATTTGCTTAACACCGAGCCAACTGCGAGTGCCAAGGCAGAGCTGCCCTGTGCCATATCCACATACAGAGGGTCAGATTCCCTTCTGCCTGAAACCTGAGAAGGGCAATTCATCCAGTCTGCATCTCCTTGATCCAGGAGATGATCTCATGGTTTAGGCTGATGTCAGTCTCCAGGCATGCCCAACTGTCCCCCTACTCTAAGATTTGTAGATCCTGGCTCCTTTCCACGCCTGTCTGCCTCCCTAGCAGGGATTTCTGCAGAAGTGCACAGCTGCAAGGGAGGCTCACAGGCAGGCACTGGGGTCCCTCCAGGCATCCAGATCAGCCCAAAAGATGTATGGGGGCAATGATGAAGCAAATCCATGCATGATGCCAACAAATATATTCTTGGAAGACACTGACACCACTGATATCAACATCATTAATGGTACCACTGGGTATCCCACCCTAGCTGGTGGCTGCGTGTCTGAGCACCCTGAGCCATCCTTGAGGAGGCAGGACCCCACTGAGGAGCAGGCTTTTGGGATGTCCTGGATTTGTAGTTGGCAGGGCTTGGAGCATGGCAGCACAGGGAGAGCAGAGTCAGCCTTCTGTCACCCCAGGGCAACTGCAGTGGCATGAGCAAGCCAGGTTTTAACAAGTAAATCTACATAAAAGCTTTCTCAGAGAGTGATTACTTAATATAACAACCAGCTGTCTCTTCAATTCTTGCTGAGGCAGCTGATTTCACCATTATTCACAGAGGAGAAAAAACAGGGGAAAAAATAAAAAAAACAGCAAGCCTGTTTTGTCCATAGAGTAAGCAAAGCACCAGAGGAATTATGATACCTGACAGACAGAGATGTCAAATGTTATTTTTTGTTTTTTCATTTCCTAACCATCTATCCATTTCTTGACAGAAAAAAAAAAGAGCTCTTACTGCTGGGGTGCAAAGAGGTAATTAGTCATTAACCCTTTAAAGGTCAATCCCACAGCTTTTTGTATATCAGCTACACAATCTATTTACCATCACTTTTATGTTAGCACTTATCAACACAGGATCTGAATGTCTCCTCTTTAGTTCAGCTGGCCCTGGACTCTGCTGTGTAACCTTAGAAAGAAAAACAATTACCACAGGAGAACATCAGTGGGCACCAGCAGAGCCTCCAGACTGGGAAACTGGAGTATGGGACCACCCAGGCCTGCAAGGGCTGTACTTTTTGACCCAAAGACAATCATGAATAGATGGGTCTGTCCCACAAAGTCATTCAGGAACATTCATCTGAATTAATTAAATGCCTGAATTTATGTTAGGGCACATTAAACTTCTGCATGGCCAATTTTATTCAGATTTAATGTAGCCTTTGATTCCAAGTTAAACTGCACAGAAGAGTTTAATAAGAGGTAACTAATGGGTTTCAAAACTAAATTTGGATTCATCTTCCTGGAGGCTATCGGGTCAGCTCCAGAGGGATGGGGCATAATAGAGAAAAGAATCTGGGACAGAGAGGTTTTACAGGGAGTTTGTCAGTGGGCTGCTGAAAAGGAGCAAAGAGGTACAATTTTTTAATTACCCCTTCAGCCTTCATGTAAATCTTGAGAAGGGGTGATTCTTCTACCTTTGCTGTCTTTAATGTGGGGAACAGCACTGCCTCCTGGCATGGAGTGAGGGGCTTCTTTGACCATCATCTGATTTATGGGAGAGCAGGAGTTCCCACACTTCCACCCACATTAGGAAAAATTTCATTGCTGTTTTTTGTTTAGCTTTACTTTGGGTATAGCCCTGACCTCTCAGGCTTTGCAGGAGGGCACCTCTCCTCCTCTCTCCCTGCTCCTTATCCCAGCAGCAGCTCCTGGTTGTAGGTGCAGGCATATTAAGGAGTGAGGCAGTGCCTGGGCATGAATCACTGCCTGAACATCCTATCTCCTGAGGAAACAGGGATGGAAAGCACTGGCAGAAGTTTAGCTGACCTGCTGGGAACAGTTCACTCTGTTTAACAGGAAAAATAGCCTCAGACCTCAGTAAGGCATGGATTTGATCCGTAATAAGGAATTTAATGATGCCTCTTCCAAAGGATCTAGGATAGTAAAGAGGTGGGGGAGAAGGTAAGAGATACCTAAATAGGTAAGAAATTATTTTTAAAATCCCTGTTCAGCAGAAACTAGCTAAAGCAGAGTATGATTTGCTAGCTAGACAGTATTGCTTAACAAGACACATGTGCACATTACTGCCATTAAGCAATCAATAAACCTGGGTGCAGGGCTACACACAGTTTATTGTTCCTCCCCTTGCTTTGCTTTGACTGAGCACTGACTCTGTACAATTGGCAGGTATTACCCAGGAAGCAGAGAATTTCTTGTGATAAATAGTGGTGTGATGATGTAAGCCAAAGGGGGAAAAAAACCCAAACCAACCCCACAAGCAAATCAAGCATGTTTTTCTCTATCTGACTTATAAACTGTTTTTCTTCTCTTTAATTGGAACCTCAGACTGCTGCTTCTCTGCAGTCCAACTCCTCACACTATACACTGCCTTCAAGAACCAGTCTAGCAGACGATTCCTCTTTCAGCATGTTCACACCTGCACAATTACCATAAATGGAAGAAATTTCCTCTATTCTACAGCGAACAATGGAAAGGATTGCATTTCTCTTTCTGCTCAAAACCAGAACACAGTTGCTTGCAGAGCAGGTTATGAAACTCCCCACACATCAGCTCAGAAAAAGGCTGTGTCACACAAAGGTGACTGTGTGCTGTTGTTCCCCACAGCCAGTCAATGGAGCTGTGACAATCCAGCTCTAGAGATCCCATTTTCTTCCTCAAACAAATTCTAAGCCATTCTAAGTATGTTTTCCACATGTCTTAGTGTCTTAATTGAAGATATTAGGAAAGCTCCCCTCTTGATGTGGTACAAAACACAGGTGCCCAGTGGGACCCTAACCCTTCTCTGAAACATCTAAGCAAGGGGAGCTCAGCCTCCTCATCAGTTCCACTGAACTAATTACTGTCTGAAATTAGGCACATGCTTAAATGCTTTGTCAGACCCAGGCTCCTGGATTAACTGCAGACTCAGTCTCTCCCAGCACATCACTCGACAGAGAGCTCCTTCCCACTCCGTCCCCACCCATCCGAGTCTTCGGGGAATGTTGCCATGGATTTCCACGGGACACAAGAGTCCATATTGGAAGAACCCTGTTAAGGTTGCTAGGCGTAAATATTGACTTAACGGCTCTTCCGCCTTTTTTCTTTTTTAAGAACAGATTTGTTGGCCATGGCTGGAAAAATAGAATTATGGAGTATGCATGATTCACTCTGGCACTCACACAAACATGCAGATCAGTTGGCTGGCAGATCAGCTCCTCTGTTCGCAGAACATCGCTCCTAAAATGTGTCATTTTGTTTTGGCAGCAAGAGCGTCCAAGCCCACAGACAGGGAGATAAAATCTCCTACCTTCCATGCACTTCACATGGGAGTCACTGACCTTATGCTGCACAGAATATTGGATTAATACTCCTAACAGCTTTTTAGTCCAGACACACAGAAGGACTGACGGAAGTTTTGGTTTCACACTAAGCCCCACCCAGAAACCTCCCCTCTGACACCCACTCTCCTGGGTCTGCCAACACAAGACAGGACAGGAAAGCAACTGCAGGTAAAACTGTTTATTCAGAAGCCTTTTCAAGTCTTTAAGGGTGGTCTCACAGCCAATAAATATTGAGACAGACAATAACTCTTATGACAGAAGGAAAGTAGCAGAGGTGAGATGGGACCCAAAGCTTTTGGTCACTGGATTCATGTTTTCATCACCAGTACTCCATGCTCAGACTTTTAATCCTGACTGCAAAAAATGCTGCTGGAAACATTACTTCAACACACAGCACCATTCAAACTCTCTCCCATATTGATTCTGCCAGATCAGAATGATTTGGCAGGACTGGCAGGGGAATGAACCTTCACCAGAGATGCCCGATGCTACAAAGTATATGGGACACTGTGGGCACTGATCCTGGACATGCCAGCACAACCTCTGACTGTTCCTAAAAACCTGCTCACCACTCACAGGGGCATGAGCAACTCACCTGAGAGCTGGCAGACACTTCAGGGAGTATATTCAGGATTTCCTACCAGACCTCAATTTGATATACAACTGGGGGAACTCAAGAAGAGTTGCTGCATTTCACAACACTTGGCAGAGGTCTGCCAGAAAGCACAGAGCTTGTCAGGAGGAAAACAAAACTCTAATGATTGAAGATAGGAGGAGAAAGTCCAGTGTAAGACAAGAGATCCTTCTCTGAAGGATCTCAAGGAGTTTGCCTGCGTTTTAGCCAGGTAGGGTGTCTTTGGGACTTTTATCCCATCAGGGTTTAAGCACTCGCAAAAGACATAATGCAAAACCAGACAGGGAGCCTAGGATCAACACATGTGCATATTTCTGTTTGCTTTGCATCCATCCTCTGTGTCTCTACACCTTCCCCTCAGGGAGCAGGGACCAACTGCTCCTGCCAGGCATCCTCTGTGCCCATCCTCCAGATAAGGCGGTTCAGTGCATGGTACATTTAAGGCTGTGGCACCTCACAGCTCTGCAGGGAAGCCCAGGGCTCTGGGGTCCCACCCATTCATTAGACAGCACAAGAACCAGCCATTCCCACTCAGTGTTAAGCCACAAGAAACAAAAGCGAGGGCACTTAGATGGAGCTTAGCAACAGCTGCTCAGGATCCATTCAACCGCACTCAAATCTATTTTTACTGACAGCTTTTGAAGCAGAGAATTCATTGAATAGAGAAACAGGTTGATATCCCTTCTCCTCAACTGTAGGCAGAATTTAGTTTGTTATTTTCTAATGGTTTCCTTGGTGGCACATACAAATTCAATACTGCATCTGCAAGCAAAGATGTCTATTTTCAGAATAAAGACAATGACAGGCAAAGTTTGTATTAGCAACAGCTAAGTAGAAGACACCAGGAGATAAAAAAGGGACATTCTCTTTTAAGGTCCTAACGTGCACAGGACAAGAGATTGATCTAATTGCATGAAATTAAGGAATTTTCTGCCCACTCACTCTCCTGCCCCTGCAGCTGGAGTAACACAGCCCAGGTGCTGCCTCCTGGTTCCTCAGGAAATTGTTTGCAGGGATCAGAAATGTTTCACAAGGCAGAAGCAAGAAATAACCTGAATGATTTCTCTGCTTTAGCAGCTCAGGATCAAGGCTGATGCAAGTCAGTTCTTACTGCACGTGGATATTGCTGCTCTTACTCCCCACATGAGTACCAGGGGACAAACCCATCAACACAAAGACTTTCAAGCTGTGGTTATTGGCCATTATTGCCTGGCTACAGAGATGGCAACAGTTGAGTTTTATGACAGGTTCTCAATAACAGTACACAGCAGGACAACATGCTGCATTTGTCACTGGGTTTACATTGTACTGACCCAAGGTGGGCTCAGCAAGGAAGACACTGATACACATAGTTGTAGCTGTTTGGAGCCCCATTTATGTCTCTCCACTGAAAAGGATCCCCTATGCCTACTGCAATGTCTGAATTTGCCCTTGAACCAGCTCCTTTGACTTAGGCTGTCTGAGCTCTTCATCCAGTTAGTTTTTAGGATCTGTTTTGTCAGATGGGGCCCAGATGATCAGCCATCAGCTCTGACATGACCAAGTACTGGGGCAAGAAGTCCCACTTGGGACAGAACTGAATCAGGAATAAGAATGTCTCAGTCCAGTTCAGAGTAGATCTGGATAACTGTGCTATCTTTAATTCAATGAGAAGAGAAGGTACTTTTAGAAGTTTAAAACACACTACATGAACCAATCCTATGATAACCAATCTCTTTCTGTTTCCCAGAATGAAAGTCAAGGGTGATAAGTTCAGATCCAAACGTCTCAAGTCAGGTGAGAAGAATCCCACCTTCAGGGCATAAGATAAGGAAGAGGTAAGGATCAAGTCTCTTATAACTAAAATGAATTCATAGCAATTGTGAAATTCCTTTTTCTTATCCATGTATTCCAGCCAAAGTAAGGAAAAAACACATCCCCCTTCCAGAAGTACAGAGGTAGGACTCATCTGCATCAGGTAAACACCATTTCCTATGACAATCCATAGCATTTCATATTTTAGAGCAATTAGTAAACAGACTGTTTTAATCATTTGTAAATAATAACCCTGCTCCTGCTCTCCTCAAAGCCTGTGACACAACTTCTGACATTCTTAGTGGATAAAGTCTTTTTATGGCATCGTAGACTTCCTTTCTACTTACATCGTAGACTTCCCATTTTGCAGTTATCTGGCTGCATTAATATGAAAGAAAAGAAGAGCATTTCTTAAAACATTTTCAGCACCATTTTAAATTTGCATGATCTTGTCTGCCTGCGATGGGCTGAACAACTTTTCAGTCACATTTGTCAATCACTGTTCCTCAAATGCAAGAGTCTAACTGAAGCAAAGAGGCAGAAATGAAGGTCTGGTACTCACTTTCTCAGCACTGCGATTTCATTCTCTATGCTGCTCTCTTTTCCCTTCAGTGCCTTCTTGGGAATGCATTTGACTGCAAAGAGTTTCCCACTCGCTCTCTCTTCAGCCAAAACAACTTCAGAGAATGCACCCCTGAAAGAAGAGAAGAAAAACCCTGGTTTAAAGTGGTGCTTTTTCTTTGAAACCTGTTAACTGAAACACAACCATTGAATACAGTTCTTCTGCTATCCTTCGGAAGCTGCTCTTGTTAAACACAGAAATGACATTACAAACATCTTTCTTTGCCTTTACAAACATATGGAGACATTCACACTCATGCAAAACATTAAAGGCTTACCAAACACAACAATTTTAATAAAGAACCATAGTCCAGCAGAGATATGAGCAAAGCTTGCAAATGAGAAAGTACCATTTCTGTACACAGGGGTACGGACCATAGTCTGGCTGCTGACATGGTGGATGATGCACTTTTCCCCTTTCTGAGATTGGAGGTTTAATTCACAAAGCAGCACAAAATCCCCAGGACTAAATGACACACCATTGCCAGGA